>JAABNY020000034.1:21805131-21818929 GCA_015164015.2 Brevimyrus niger
ACATCAAATTAAAGAAGTTTAGTTTTTATCCGATTAATCGAAAAAATAATCGCCCAACTAATCGATAATCAAAATAAGCGTTAGTTGCAGCCCTAATAATGTTCCAACATAAATATCACGTGTCCCTGAATAATATTTTTTAGATTGATAATCCTGAAGTACTGACTGAGGATGCTCCAGTGTCCCTACTTACAGTTGTTCATGAAAATGCTGCTGCTCCAATCCATTACGATCCAGTGAGGGTCTCAGTTGTCCTGGAGAATGAAGTGGTCACCACCCATAACCGACTTCCAGAGGCCTTTCTTGTCTTGTTTGGATTCATGTATGCTTTTCACTTAAAATATCCTAAAGGACTTGCCGAAACCTTTGAATTTGTGCAAAAAGCGTGCAAACATTAAAGAGTCCGTACGTGTAGTTTAAACTATACAAGAGTCACTTACCAGAATGTGCACTATTTTTATTTCTTTTTATGAATGCCGCAAGACTAAGTTTTATATGTCTTAATGTATGTTTTAAAAATCAGGATATTTAATTTTGTCAAACTATTTTTTTGAAGCTCTTATGTTTAAACAAAGTTGGTCATGTAAAATTCTGTTAAAATATTTTTGTTTTGCTATAAGTCATATTGGGTTTTGTGCATGACTTTTTCCCTGATTGTTTTTTTTTTCCCCTGAGACTTTTCACCCTTTTAAAGGGTTACTTTACAGGTGTCATGTTGATTTGTTATATCAAATAGAACACCATAGAAAGACAGTATTGTTGTTATTTTTTATTGTATTAACATTCTGGGCATACTTTATTCATTTAAAAATAGTGTTTATTGTAAATCTGTTACTGACAAAGTTTTAAAGGTTTTAAGTAATTTGTATGTTTATAGGAGGCATATTTACTGTAAACATTCATGTTGGTATTACCTGTTGGACATTTTTTGTTTAAAAATAAATGTCAAATGCTATTGTGTGTTTGCTTGGAATTACAGATGTGTTTTCATACATTTATAGTGTTTACAGATTTACAATTATAATTGCAATCAAAATATATAAGCTGGGTGACTAAGTATTTAAAGTTGGGAGAAATTAAAAAAAATAAGTTAATTGATCTCAAAATTTATAAACAGGGTAACGGGTACTTTAAGAACAAATTATTTTGCACGAGTACAACAAACTCAACTAGATTTTTCTGCTTACTTAATATTGGAAATTTCATAAAAAAATTTATGTAACTGATTACCTCAAATTTTTTGAGTTTTGCCGACTTATTCGGCATTACAGTGCATGAAATACTGTTATGTTCTGTCATTTTTCCACGAACCGGCTCTGTCTTCATTTAATATATTCAAGACTGAATGCTGAAAGAAATAATTGAATATTCATGGGTGTGTAATATCTAACTTTTTGTTTAATAATATATAATAATATATTGGGCACTGCTTGAAAAAGAGTGATTTACATCATGAGCAGGACCTCAGTCCAGTCTGCTCTTTCAGAAGTTTCTTCAGTCCATTTGGTGGATAAAGCTTTTGGCGGATGGATGGAACATGCATGATGTGAGCATTCGTTTTTGGTCATGCCAGTGGTGTCAGGTCAAATGGGAATATCACTGTATGTATAAATATTTTTTCATGCCATATCAGTTCATCCTAACAGTTTAGAAGCAGCCAGCCTATGCAGTGTTGCAGTGTTATCTTGCAGGGTAATTACACTCTGAGTGTTGTATAGTAGGATACTGAATGTACTGAGTGTGAACATACCAGGCTGCATCCTCTAGGTAAAACCAGTGCATTTTATCACTTCAAAATCAGCTATGGGATTATGAATGGTTTGAACTGGTTTTCAATTATTAGTAGTGAACTTACTGGGGGACAGTTAGCAGTGTAGACCAGTACTGTAACTTTATATTACAGGGAAGAGCCATACATATGGTTTAGAGCCCAGTCTGCTGCTGTAGCCGCTCCCTGGTTAGTCTGATACCTCAAAAAGATTTTGGAGGATCTTTTACAAACTGGGAAGTCAAATTCTGAGAAAAAAAACATATCAGAACTGAAGCAATTGCTGAAAAGCTCAACACCTATGCCTGCTTCCGACGCCTTCTGCTGACGCCACCATCTTCACCGTGGGACTGTGCCTTCATCCCTGCTGCGTGCAAAATTCTCCCTCTTAAACCATCAAACCCCAAACCATGGAAAATGATTTAAAAAAAAAACAGGCATGTCGGTTTCAGGGGATTTATTTAACACGCTGCCCGTGAAGTCACAGTGCAGATCATAGAAAACTGTATAATACAGAATAATTATGTGCCAGATGATTGACTTTGCCTTCACCCATTCCTTCCTCTCTCCTGTTGATATTGAGCCCGAGGCTCTACTGTCGCCCCCCCTCGCCCCATCTTCAGCCAAGAGACAAACTGCTTGGCGGCTTGGTTCTGCAGGTAAGAGCTGAAGTCGCTGGTGTAGGTGCCCTCTGCATGACGTCTTACCAGACCCCTGTGACGGGACAGATGCCAGATACCTGCCATAGGTGAGAGGGCCTCCGGCGGAACATAAATGCAGGAAGAGTCTGATTTTCTCACCTATCAACTGCATTGTTGCTTGGAATGGAGCCTGCTTATCATTTGATATTTGACGCCATAGAAATACCCAAAGGGACTCATGCGGAGATCATACATTTCAGCACCTCATAAAGAATTTGTCTCCACTGTCCTGACATGTCAGGATGGTATTGAATCTCCGTAAATATCTTTCATAAACTTATAAATATTCATAACTTCTCAAAATTCATAATTAAGCTTCTGCGCGTCATCTGCTGTTCACATCAGATCTGTCAGACTAACTGATTTATTCATTACCTATACAAAATTACGGGACCCTTCTATCAACTGATGACATGTGTTAGTGGTTGTAGCTAACAACCTTGAAAATATAGCTCTGAGTTTCTTTTGTTTAAAGAAATTCCAGAAAGTCATCGCCTACACACTTTCAGTACCGGAAACACCCAGATGGGGGCATTATATGTATATGCAGTTTTGCTATTATGGCTGTTTCCTTAAAGTTACTGGTTAACAGGGGAAAGATGTCTATACAAGACTCTCCCGCTGGCTTATACGCCATTTCGACCCTGATGAGTTTGAAATTGCAGAGTTAAACCCTTACTAATTTTCACAAATTATACTCTGTTTCCATAAATATGAGAGAACAGTGTGTCAGGAAATTGTATAAATGTATAAGAAGCATATGGGCAAAATCTCAGAAACTGAACTTAAAGAACACTTTAAGAAGGGTTTGATCTCATTCTGACCATAATGAACTTAATGGTCGATGCTTTAGTTATGTTTTCAGTGGTTCGCTCCATTCTTATTTTTTCCATGAACCCAGTTGTTTTAATAGTGCGATATTGCATAACACAATGTTTTATGGGAACACATCTATCATTTTATATTAGAAACACCGATATACAGATTAAGGCTTAATCCAAGTATCAGTTATTATCAGGTTACATCGTGGTTATGCTGTCCACATGGAAGTAGAGCACACAGACTCACCCACTGCTGCTCCTCTTTGAGTTCATCAGCCACTGGATGAAGTCTTGCGCCCGCCTCGTCTCCAGGTATTTGCTGTAGTCATTGGTGAAGGTTCCTTGAGAGTGCCTCTTCATGTGTGACAGCTCCCTGGGCTTCTCCAAAACGACTTCTTCTGTCAGGAAACTGCAAAAAAAAAAAAATATGTCGTCCCTTTCTTGGATTCTGAAAAATACTTGCTAGATGTTACGTTTCCAAATGTTGGTATCTCCAGACATCATGTTCAAGTGTGGCTAAATGTGGATCTTCAGACATGATCTCATGGTCCTGGTGGTTGAACCTACAAGCTTGGAGGTGGGGGGGGGGGTGACCGAAGACATTACCTGGAGCTGTCTTCTGTCTCCTGCGGGAGCACTAGCCGGCTGCTCTGAACAACAACCAGCAGGACCAGTGCGACTGTGGAATGGATGCCTGTCATGTTGGGAGCTGGTGGGTAAAACACACAGAGGTTCCCTGCTGTCCGGATGCTGATTTCTAAACCGAGTGCGTTTCTCTGCTGGCCAGGGAACAGGATGGAACAGCAACTCCCCCCACCCCCCCACACAAGAGGGGACTTAGTTAGATGGGGAGGGGGGGGGGCGTACTCACCTGTGGACTTCTAAGCTTCTAAGCACAGTGCCGGCGCTGCTCAGGATCGTCACGTGCCCCGGGCTGCCTTTGCGCCCCCCCCCCCCCTCCTGCACGGCGTTCTTATATAGTGGCGGGGCGCTGGGCGGTGAGCTTCCCCGACGCCGCGTGGTGCATTCATTATTCCCGATCCACCACACCGCGCCGGACACAGCAAGCCCACGGCGCACCGCCCAGCCAGCGGAAGCGGGAACGGTGCTCCGCAACACGAACTGAACCGGCGTTCCCGATAGGGCTTGGCTCCTCCAGGGTCAGAATTTTACAGACAGATGAACGGGTCCGTCCAGGCTGAAACTGCGGGTTTATTTTAAGCCCGACGATTCCCAAGGGACCTAGTGGCTTCATTGACAAATTAATGAAATAAAAATTCAGCTAAATGTGTCTCTGAAGTATGTAATCAATATATTAATATTTGAATATTATATTTCAGGAGAAAATTTAAAATTGCATTTTTATAACTGGCAACGTTGTATTTATTGATCTTAGTTTCCAATTAACCAAACTGACATTTTCACAGTATTGAAACATTCAAGGAAGATTAAGTATTTGAATAGACATACAGGGGCTGAAAATATTAAGTGGTTTTAGATTTTTCTTTATACTCAGTATTTAGTCTCTTATGTGGACATTTTTAATGATATATCGATCATCCATGTTCCATGGCTGCTTATCCAGCACAGGGTCTTGCCGAGTTGAGGTGCCAGTGCAACGCAGCACAGGCACACAGGCAACCTGTACACATGCTTTCTGCAAACCGTACACCTTGGGATTAGGAGAGAAAATGGACATATCTGGGGAAAGCCAAACTATGACAGGGTGAGTGTGCTCCACGCACAGCCAGGACAGGCCACAGCGCATCCCCCACCCTGGAGGTCCGAGGCAGCATGCAACCCCGCTAGCCCTTAACTAACCATTTAATGCTTAAGCAGCCTTGTACTTCCAAATATGAGCTGATCTACATTAAAGGGGGCAATATGGCTGATTGTCATATATGTTTTTTAAAGGTTTGTGATCTGGGACCTGAACCACTATTACCAGTTGGTACTGGGCATTAACGCTCCAGCAGCACTGGTTCACAGTTACACAGAGAGTGTTTGTATACGTACAATCCAAGAGGTGATGCAAAAAAGGGACAATACAAATAATTCCATTAATTTATTACACCTTATATAGTCTCAGGTCTTCTGTGTGAATATACATCACATCTGGTCTTTGGTCTGCCTTTTGCCAAAGTTTAGAAGTCATCACATAAATATCAGACCATGGGAAAATCCTGAAAAGTGTTGGTTCACGTCCAAAACAGTCTGAATGTGTCAGGTCAGGGACATTTTTCATCCAGTTGGAATGTAGGCATAAATAAACTCATTTTTACACACTGAATCAACAGACAAAAAAAAGTATAATTACATTGTACACAAAAAGGCAGAAATGGGTCAAGCTACTCCCCAGTACATCCGTCTGTCTCTCTACCCTGTTGAACTTCACAAACTCTCTGTGTCCGCCTCTATCTGAATGGACCATTCAGAGGCCTGATGTTGCTTTACTTGGCTTTGTCAAAGCACTTGAGCAGGAAGTGACTCAGGTGGGTGTAGACGTGGCGATGGGCGGAGCCCTGAAGGCCATGGTCTCTGTCCGTGTACCACTGTAACAGGGAAGAGGAAAAATAGATTTATTGCAGATATCCATCCATCTATTCATCCCTCTATCCACCCATCCATCATGTATCTATCCATGCATTTGTCTATCAGTCCGTTATCCATCCTTCAATCCAAAGACCCGTCCATTCTTCTCTCCATCCCATCCATCTAGCAATCATCCATCCATTTGTCCATCTGTCCATCCATCTCTCCATCCTTCTATCTGCCCATCCACAATCCATCAATCTATCCATAGCCACCCGGAGTAAACCAGGAAACTATCCCTGGAAGCCCAGCGCAGAGGAGACTTAGTAAGACATACAACTACAAACTCATATTCTGATTTACGTAAGGTTTTCAATCAGCTCCTGCCCTTTGAATCAGGTCACTCAGTTAAAGTGCAGGTATTGTCTGAGACTAGTGTATGTAGGTCTACCGACTGGATAAGGCTTCTCAAAGAGCCCAGTGGAGAAGGCATTTACTAACAGTCAGTTACTCAGCACAAATCACATAACCCAGCAGTAAATAAGCAACATGGGTCAAGTAACACCTTCAAAGGCCTGGCAACCATTATCCAGTAAATGACTCATTAACACTGAAGTTCACACTAAACCCACAAGCATCTGTATAAAAGCACGGGACTCTAACTGGGCAGTGAAAATTCAGATGGATGTGACAGGCAGGCTGTGGCTTTATCCTCATCACAAAGCTATACACTTCTTTATGCTTGTGCCCCTGCGCCCATCCTCAGCGTCACCCCGGTTCCAAGATCGTTTACCAAACGTTACGATTAAGGTATGGAATCGTTCAAAGTGTCCAGTTTTCCTGACACTCGTAGAAAATTATTCCACTACTACAACTTCTGCTACACCTAAAACTAATAATATAAATGCAAATGAAGGCCCTGGTGGAGGAGGGGGTAATGCTGCCGCTTTACGCCGCTAAGGTCATGGGTTTGAGACTGGAGAGTGTATTAACAATATACACAGAGCTAAGGCAAGGAGCATGCACTGATACAGTGCGTATGGAGCATGCAGTGATACAGTGCGTAAGGAGCATGCAGTGATACAGTGCGTATGGAGCATGCAGTGATACAGTGCGTATGGAGCATGCACTGAGACAGTGCGTATGGAGCATGCACTGAGACAGTGCGTAAGGAGCATGCACTGATACAGTGCGTAAGGAGCATGCACTGATACAGTGCGTAAGGAGCATGCACTGATACAGTGCGTATGGAGCATGCAGTGATACAGTGCGTATGGAGCATGCACTGATACAGTGCGTATGGAGCATGCAGTGATACAGTACATATGGAGCATGCAGTGATACAATGCATTGCCACACCCACCACAAGACAAACCACCTCAGGGGTGAGTACCTGAGTGCAGCCAAGTGTTGGGTGATACCTCAGCACCACACCAGTGCAGATGGACCAGTGTGAGTTTATTTTCTAGTGGCTGGAGTGCCAATCCTGCCACAAACCCTCAAGTTTTTCCCTGTAAGTTGGAGGACCTCCTTGCAGGGCTGGATATAGATTAACTTCATACCCAGGACAAAGCAATTGTCCCAACAATGACAGAACCTCTGTTAAATTATAAAATATGGAAATAACGTTCCATTAATGTTACAGAAAAAATGTTCTCTGCCAACTCTGAAAATACCTTTAAACAGCGCTAGCTAAAGTTCTGGGAACGTTCCCTGTTAGCTGAGAGCATGGTTCCATTCCCCAACAAGCATTTACCATGGCCTCAAAGTCCACTTGTTCGTTGACGAGTGCTTCGGAAATCGCTGCCGCCTGCTGGAAATGCACGTTGTCTAAAGGACATGGCAAATACAGAGAAATCAAACAGCAGGAGTGACACCACCAGCTCTCTGTGATTTGGAGGCTTCATCTATGTGTTTGTCTTCCAACTTGTAACTTTCATAAAGAACTCCTTGGGCACCTGAATGCACATCCCGTGTGAAATAGAGAAATTGTCAGCCAAGTGAAACAGAGTCTCTCTATGTCCCTGAATGTTCTAATGGTGCGCTTCTGGTCCTTAAATACTTTTGTCAGGTTCTTGCTTTGTTAGAAGTTGTTGTGCAGCTCCTACTCCAGTCCAGCTGACACTGGTACCTGGGCGTTCACTGGAAGCTCAGCCTAACTGCACTTATGCCTAAATGACTCCTTGGCAGCGCATATGTTTGTAATGTGCTATTTGCCTCATTTGAATGTCACTTTGGACAATAGCATCTACTAAATAATTAAATGTAAAACCGTTAGTGACTTTTGGAAACTGAGATGCACCACAGAACTGGAGCACCGTTCTTGTACATAAAGGAAAAAAACAGAGTGGGGAGCATAATTAAGGGAGTTTACCATCTGCAGTGCCATGAACCAGCAGGTAATTCACTGATTTGAAATTCTTGGCACGACCCATGACTGTGGAATTCTGTAAAACACATGTAAAAGGCATAGCTATTATATAACACTCTCGTGACAAATTTTACCAGCCTAAAGTGATACATGGTACTTAATAAATAAATACAATTTTAATAGGTTAAACAGAGTTAAAGTAATAAGTTCGCAAATAGCAAGTTCATAAACTTTTAGTCAGCTCAAAAACAGTGGTAAATTAAAATGATTAAGAATCCTTAGAGATGATATCATATAAATCCACCAAGACACTACTAACCTGGTAAAAGTCAGCGTTTTCTGCAGGCAGGGTCATGTAGCGTTCAGTGTATATTGAGTCTAGAAATGACAGTGAAAAATAAGACATTACTGAAATCACTGCCATGTGTTTTCTACAATAAGGACTATTAGAATTATAGAAGCTCGCCTTAAGTTTTAACTGTAAAAAATGGGAATCCAGTCAGTCGACAGACATACCAGGTGTACATACCATAATATTCCCACTTTGATACCGGAGCAACAGCCATTCCACACTTAAAAACTCCGCTTCCAGCCCCCAGAACCATGGAAGTGACGTAACCTCCATAAGACTGAAACAGGTGTGAGTTTACTGGTAGGAAATATTCTGTATTTTCCATGCATTTAATTAACAAAACATCATTTTTGATGATGAACGCAAGTAGGGCCAACACTGGGTGTTCTGGCACCCCAGGAAAGATTCTGTTGAGTGTGCCCCCAACCCTGAGCAGCAGGTGACAATTTCTTTCAATTCAATTTATCTTAAAATCATTTCAGTAGCACATGATGTCTGGCTGCTAGCTAGCTAGCTTGTGTCCGTTTCACAAGAAAAGCAGTGAAATTTTAAAACTTGTGTAAATAACGTAATGCAATGGAATGTTGCTGATAAATTCTGGGGCGGCCCATGCTAACATACAAGTTAATCTTACCCAGCCCCAAATGGCGACGCGCTCCTTGTCTACGAATCCCATCTGAATGAATTTCCTTAAGAAAGATGCTTTTATTAGTTGTTGTTTATACATTTAGACATTGTTTATACATTTTTTGAGAAACAAGTCAAATAATAAAGGAAGAAAAACTGGCCTGATCCACTAACTGATTAAGCCGATAACCAACCCAGTGATACACTGAGCACACAGTGTGGAAAAATAGAATATTCCGGATCATTGACACTGGTTTCTGGCATCACATCAGGCTTTTCTCATGGATGCCCCCAGTGCATGTCTGATTGTCCATCTGCCTCACTGCACTCTCATTTTTCTCCTTTTATTTTTTTAGACAGGGTTTCGAAGTGGGGGGCGGGGGGGTTTGAGCTTTCATTCCGCAGCGAGTCACTTTACCTGGCCGCTGATATCTGATCCTCCACTTCGTACGTGCCCAGCCGTTTGTAAATGGAGTGCATTATTTTGTCGCCCTGGTAACCACTTCCCCTCCCATCGAAGCTGGCGATTATTATGTTTTCCGTGCTGGCCAGGTACGTGGCCCAGCTCAACCGGAACCGGTAATCGACCTTCTGACTACAGGGCCCGGCATACCTGTGAAGACACCCCTGTAACACTCAGCGGGCCAGTTCTGATACAGCCTGGCAGAGCCTTCATATCGGGAGGAACTGCAATGTGCTGACGGACTGTGCTTAACAATCAGTACAGAACACTGCACTTTGGTAATAATGCAGATTAGCCATCCGATCCAGTTAGATAAGTTACCCAAAACAAACGATACTCACACGTCAATCAGGAGAGGGTACTTTTTTGATTTGTCGAAATCAGGTGGTAAGATCATTTGGTACCAAAGGTCTGTAATAAAACACGATAAGACACGTGGATGAGTAGTTAGCTGAAGTGCCAGGCCTTTAGAGATGTTTGGCTCTGACTAATTATAACGTTAAAGCAAATGGGATCAATGAGGCTTGGAAGCAGCATGCGGTTGGGAGCAGCCTGAGCTGTCCATCAAGGGCAGGTAGAACCCAAAGGGAGAAAGTCTATAAAAGCAACCGGTGATTGACAGCACACACCAATCCCATACTCTATGGCAGTGTTTCCCAGTCCAGTCCTCAGGGACCCACAGACAGTCCACTTTTTTGTTCCCTCCGAGCTTTTTGTGGACTGTCTGGGAGGGAGCTCGGAGGGAGCAAAAACATGGACCGATACTGGGTCCCTGCGGACCGGGTTGGGAAACACTGTTCTATGGGATTCAAATCTTCCTCCTTAATCTCTAATTTGACCATTGTGGTATTGTGCGGTATTCAAAGTGCGTGACGTGAAGTGGTAATATATGACAATATTTGTGCAGGGCGGCATGGGAACTGGGTGACAGTAGGGGGGGGGGCACAGCTGAAGTTTGATGGACTCTATAAGCTCTTACCAAACTCCCCCAGTCTGATCTTTTCCCGGCGCATGCTTGGCATTTTTACATTCTCCAGCATTTTCTCCAGATCTTTGTTGTCCTCAAGAACCTTAATCTCTGCAAACAAACACATTTAAAATGTAAAACTGCCTACTGTGACTACTTGGAAGAACAGCGTGCACTGTTTTCACGTCCTGGTGAATTTCGGTTACCTGAGCCGGCACCCCTGGTATCCCTGAGTGTGAATAAAGGCAGTCCAGGCCCTGTAGAGTCACAAACGAAAACAAGGAAAGTCACATGGCATTCAAAGGATTATGGGTAATTTCAGATGGCACCTTGGGCCATTGTTAGGAGAGAAGAGATGAGGGTTCGATCCCTCATAAAATTGACTGGATCTTTATGTTGTCCAGGGGTCTCTTGTATAGGTGTTGGCAACTGACCAGAACAATCCATTCTGTAGTAGGAGGCCTTCTGGCTGAAGTACCCAGAGTTGTACTGACATCTGTCTGTGTCCAGGTCACATGTGAGACACTGGCGCTCATGCGATCCACCTCCAGTCGCAACCCTGGTAGCATAAACAGCACCCCGTCATGACAGCAAGTTCTGACAGAACGCAGCAGACATGGACAGCTTCTCGCTGATGTTGACTCATGGGAACTCTTTGCTAATGAGAGTCGGTAGACCACGCCCACCGTGTACTGCAGATTAGCTGGGTTTGAGGCAAATACACTGCGCTGACATTACCTGTACAGGTTTCTCTGGCCTGGGATTTGATTGTGTTCATTGCTTACAAAATACCTGTGAAAAGAATACAGTGTGATATATACCTAGAGCTCCCACTCGTGGGCGAGGTGAGGATAACCTCACAATCATACTAAATTCTCTGCAAAAAACCAATATGAAACACAGAACCCTATTTCCAAGCATAACCCTATGTTTTGAGCCTTGCAGTCGAGGAAAAGGGGGGGAGACAATAGCTGTAGGGGGCTTGCAGAGACAAGTGAAGCCCTCCTACAGTGAATCTGAAGAAGAAACGACCTGAAACGTCTGAAAAAGTAACAGAACGTAATACGGGCAGTGAGCTAAGCAGCTGTGAGGCAATGAAATAGCAGCTGTTTGACAAATATTGAGCTTCCAGGCCTTTTCTAAGCACTCGTTGTCCCCCCTGCCCTGCGGCTGGTACTTACACGGCGTCGGCGGTCACGCTGGAGATGTAGACCACCTCCCATGCTCCTGAGGTGATGGGCACCCGCGTGCTCTGCAGATTCAACCCAGTGCGAGATCCACCATCATTAAACTCACTCCCTTATAATGTCATAACTCCATCATCACCTTCCTCACTATAATCTCCCACATCTAATCTTCACATTTCATAATTATTTTGATAAGCAGGACTAACTATTTCTTGACTACAACATTTTTAAAAGTTCTTATATATTATTTTGAAATACAGAAGGGGGTAAATGTAGGGACCTTACTTGCTTACAAAATTACCTAAGTTCTTATGTAATATTTTGAAATACAGCGGTGGGGGTTGGGATCACTTACTGCGTTAACGTAATGGATATGCTTGTACCCCTGGGCGTCGCTCATCACTTGGTAAAAGCTGAGATTGTCCATCGTGAAGAAAGGGGGCAGTGGTGAGAACTAGAAAAACCATAATAACCTCACGCCATTGTCAATGCAGCAATGGAATTACAGAGCTTCCAGCAAGTACGCTAAAGTGCTTCTACTGGTTAAGCAATGCTGTCGTGTCACATTAGTCATGTTTAGTTGCTTACATCTTGAGCAGACTTACCTGCCCAACCCAGCCGGTCTGACTTGTTTCCACGTAACTCTGAAATGAAAATGAAAATGATGGCGTCATCATCATTAGCGAGGCTAACCGAACATTGGGAGGGCGACTGGTTGTGGTTGGAAGGGATCCCGGGTCGATTTGCATTTAGGTATCACGTTTACCATTTTCTCCACCCAGGCTGTGCCACTGAAGTCGTATAGCTGAAGTGTGACGTGATTCTGGCTCCTCTTCTGCCACTGGACCGCAATGCGTTCATCGGTGACCCAGATGACGGCGCTCAGGTAGTGGTCACTGCGAAGGGACAAAGGCTACCTTCAAGCTCAAAATCCACAGCACACTCCAACAAACAGCAAAAAACAAAAAACTTTCACACACCACATTTTGGGATGCATCAGATACTATGAAGGCTATTTTGGTCCATTCTTGGTTAAAGGCTGATGTAATTAAACAGCATTATAGCTTACCTTTCTCCGACTGATCTTGGCACAACAATCTCCCCTATCGTGAAGTTATTTGTGGTGTCGACAGTGAACAGCTTTACGTCAGGATTTGGCGAACCGGCCTTGGAGACAGAAAGGTGACGTCAGGTGAACTCATGGGGACATTCAGTCCATCGGCCTCAGGCTGACTGATTATCATGTTGACAGTTCTGACTGGTCCTTGGTGTGGAACATTAAGCAAAAACTCAATGGTGATTCTGATGTTTTGTTGCACATCGGATGCCTTTAATGTTGCATCTTTAATCTCCCTGAAGGCCCATTTGTACACAGGCATCCAACAACAGCCTTTCACTGTATCCAACAGTGAAAATTACATTTTTAATTGAGATTTATAATCAAGCCAAGATGATGTGTAACAATTTTGTTCCAAGTATTTCCAATGAAGTTCTTACCTTAGGATAGGGAAAGATGACTGTTTCTGGGTACTGCCCTGTACCGTACCAAGAATATTCAATATTGTGGACTTGACTGTCATTAAATTGGGCATATGCCAGGAACCTGCTACCAGGTGACCACCACATGGCCTCGGCGGATGAGAACATTTCCTCTGTATTGGATGAGAACAGTCCATTACATCCAAACATTACATTCAAAGAAAAATATATACTGTACTCCAGAGGTGGGAAACTTAGGTCCAGAAAGAAAAAATCCAGACCAAGACCAGATCAACCATCCATTTTCCAAACCACTTATCCTACTGGGTCACGGGGGGTCCGGAGCCTATCCCAGGGAACAACCCTGGAGAGGGGGGCAGCCTATCGCAGGGCACACTCACACACCAGTCACTCACAAATGCACACCTACGACGGCACAGGGAGAACATGCACACTTCACACACATGTAACCCAGGCAGAGACTCGAACCCAGGTCCCAGAGGTGTGAGGCAACAGTGCTAACCACTGCA
>JAABNY020000034.1:21834993-21846642 GCA_015164015.2 Brevimyrus niger
CCATGTTCTCAATTTTCAGACATATTATTACACGAGACAAAAAGATATTCCATGTTCTCAATTTTCAGACATATTATTACACAAGACAAAAAGGTTATGATGTTTTTCTCAAAATGTTTTGTAGACATCTCTTGAATGTCATTTGGTGGGAAGGGAATGCTTGGTCACGCTAATTAACGTAACCATCATCCCACCTGGAAACCTACAGCATCACATCATCTCCCGGGGAGTCCGCCTTCGAGGTGAAGATCACCGCTCCGGGCGAACACTTCACTCGTATCTGGGTGCAGGTCCTGGACCGCAGAGATGGCTCCTACTTGGTGCGCTACAGGATGTATGCTAGCTACTCATCGCTACACATCGAGGTCCTGCTCAATGGAGTCCACGTTGCCGGATCCCCATATGTCCTCAGAGGTGAGCGCTAAAAGTGCGGCTGACCTACAGTTTTGAAAAATACATTAACGTTTGTTTATGTTTACATTGGTCTTGTTTGATTCCCCCCCCCCCCCACACACACACATACACAGGACCTGTGTACCATGAGGCCTGTATCTGCCCCCAAGCCTCGGCTGATATATGGCTGAAGCACATGGGCTGTCCGGCCTCTATCCCCCAGATCTGGGAGGACCTGTCCTACTTCCCCACTGTGGACCCTGACCGCAATGCCCAGGAGATCCCTCGCCGGTTTGGGCAGAGGCAGAGCTTGTGCCATTACACCATCAAAGACAACCAGGTACGACTGACTACGCTGCTAACACAACACGCAAAGTGTCCCTGTGCCCGCATCTGCCTGTAATCTGATTGGTTGGCTGGAAATTTCTTTCGGTATCCTAATGCCTGTCATCTGCCCTGAATTTAATGCCAGTGGCCTTTTGACTCTCCTTTCTGTGGCATAATAAGTAAAAGTACATAAAAATATGAATAGCTTGTATTAACTATGCAAGCCCAACATGCGTCACATGACTGTATTTTTTTTTAGATTTATATTAAAACTCACGGGGAGCATGTGGGCTTCAGGATCTTCATGGATGCCTTCCTGCTCTCCCTCACCAGGAAAGTGGGTCCATTTACCTCTTTATCTTTTATTTAATACACAGGAGAAAATTAGCATATGCATAGCTACCGTAGGATTTTTTTGTTGTTTATATTAACATGACCTGCAGGTGGCGATATCAGACCACTGTTACTACAGAGGCATTGGAGATGAAACAGCTTTTTGATATACGGACATCTTGTGTAGCTGAGTATGTGGCTGAAGGGCAGCAATGCATTTTGCCGGTTAAGTATTATGTCGGGTCTCAGTAACGGGAGCATGGCGTTGTGTGCCTTTTCAACATGCCGGTGCCTGCCGTCGCAGGTGAAGGTTCCCGACTTGGAGTTTTTCGTGAACCTCGGCGACTGGCCGTTGGAGAAGAGGGCGCCCTCTGAGGGACTGCATCCCATTTTCTCCTGGTGTGGCTCCAACGACACGCGGGACATAGTCCTGCCGACCTACGACCTCACCGAGTCCGTCCTGGAAACCATGAGCAGGCAGGCCTCCAGTATATGTTTTATTATATATGTCTATATAGAGTCTCGGTAAACAGGTTCAATCAATACTATCACATTTTGGAATAGAAAAATAACATTATAATATAAATCCGAATTACAAGAGCTCTGTGTATGTGACGGTATCAGAAATCACAGAGGCCTCTCCTGTTGTACCCTTGAGCAAGGGAGTATAACAGAGTTTGTTATTGACACAACTAAAAAATTTAAATCCAAAAGTATTTTCATTGAGGGGGACAAATGGACCCAAATTAAATATTGGTGGTGGGGCGGGGGGGCAGGTAGCCCCTGATTACTATGGCCCTGCCCTTGAGCCGCTCATCCTGCAGAAATCCAGAATTCAGATTTGTGGCACTATGGATAGAAATGTTGGATATTAGTTATTGATTTTATGGGTTTAAGGTCACCTGCCTGTTTTATTTATAATATGAGTCTGTTAGGGGCAGCATGGTGCTGCAGTGGTCAGCACTGTTACCTCACACATCTGAGACCAGGGTTCGAGTCTCCACCGTGGCCCCATGTGTGTGGAGTTTGCATGCTCTCCTTGTGTCTTAATGCAGTTTCCTCAGGGTTCTCCAGTTTCCCCCCCACAGTCAAAAAACATGCCGAGGCTAATTGAAGTTAGCAAATTTTGTAAGTTTATGATGTGTCAGTGTGCCCTGCAATGGGTTGCCCCCCCCCCATCCTGGGTTGTTCTGTGCCCTGCGATGGGTTGACCCCCCCATCCTGGGTTGTTCTCTGCCTTGCCCTTGATTACCTCTGAGGGGTTCTGGACCCCCTGTGACTTAGGATAAGCGGACACAGAAAATGGACGGCTGAGTTTATGAGCAGCTGACCTTAGGTGATGTGTGTTTGGCTGTCTCCAGGGTCAGCTTAGACATGATGTCGGTACAGGCCAACACGGGCCCTCCGTGGGGGGAGAAGAATGCCACGGCCTTCTGGAGGGGGCGGGATAGCCGTAAGGAGCGCTTGGATCTGGTGAAGCTCAGCCGGGCTCACCCCGACCTCATTGACGCCGCCTTCACCAACTTCTTCTTCTTCAAACATGACGAGAGCCTCTATGGGCCACTGGTGAAGCACGTCTCCTTCTTCGACTTCTTCAAGGTGAGAGCAGGAGGCTGAGTGAAGCAGAGCAGATAGACGTGTAAGGTGAAAGCCACAAAACGTCTCTGGCTCTGTGATACACCGGTTGGCTGATATTCTGAAAATCTGAGTGACCTACACCGGTTAAAATGGGCGACGACGAGCGCGAACGATCGTAATATATTAGGTGCGATTACTCTACAGGATGGCTTTTTGCTGCCTTTTTCATTAGCTTGCAGTCTCTCTCTGCCGCCTCCTTTTTAGTGGAAACACGAAGTTCGCAATAAAAAAATGAGTAAATACAGGGTAGCAATTATGATAAAACCTTGCCATAAAGTACAAATAAAGTGTGTCCTTGAGAAATTAACTTTATGAGATCTTGCGGAGGATGTGGGAAGTGACACGATCCTTTCCTTGTCCAGCGTATTACCCAGAGCTCCCAGCAATCGGAATGTCACAGAATCTGTGCGATTGTACGCAAAATGGAAAATTAACTAAATTTGCTATCGTGGCTGTTTGGTATCTTTAAAATGTCTGACTGTTTTTATATAAAAGGCAGTTTAGGAGTGCAGTATCTATATGCAAGTGTGTTAGGGAAGGGTTAGGAATTCTGCTGGAAGTATTCCGGGGTGAATGAACCTTCCCACGTGCTCTGCCGACCTCCCTGCTCAGTTGCTCATTGCTGCGCGGAGCACGTTTTCCACGGCCCTGACGTCGGCAGTGAGGGACTCGGTGCAAAGTGCCCCATTATGAAATGCGAGCGCCGCTGCGGCTGTGCAGTGGGGCGGCCTGCTGGGACGCGTTCGGGAACGGGGATCTCCATTAACCAGTCACTGAACCTGCGAACCACAATGAATCATCTCACATTTTTGGATTTCTGGTGGATGCAACCCTTCCTTCGGATGAGATTTCTTTTAAGCTAGTTTCGAAAATCAGAAATAGGGCTCCACAATATACTGTGGTATTTATAGAACAAAAAACGAGAAAGTTGAAATCTCCCGAAATAAATGACAGTGAAGTAGAACTCATCTACTAGTGGAGTGTGTAAAATAAGTTGGTGGTATTGCTGCAAGTCGTGTTAAGACTCCTGCTTCATTCACGATGACAGTGCTGAAATGATATTTACCGTACAGCCCCAGTCGCAGATATTTAGGGAAATGGTGGATCTGGGGACTGAATCTATAATACGTTACAGACACAAAACGATGAATTCAAAGCTCAGACCCTTTAATGTTGGCCACGCTATCTAATTATCAGATGTACACTTTTGTATGAGAACCCTTAGCTTACATAATGGACGTGGCATGTGATGCAGTGGTATCCCATCCAGAGTGCCCCCCCCCAACTTTGTGCCCTGTGCAGCCTGGGATAGGCTCCAGGCCCCCACAGGACTCCGACCAGGATAAGCAGTTGGATGATGGATAGATTGATACCCAGTGTGTTTTGCAAAAATAATAGTATTCAATATACCGTAAATATAACATTGACTCGGAGTTAAGGAATGCATTTTCTCACCGACACCCATCAGTTCAAGTACCAGATCAACGTGGATGGCACAGTGGCGGCCTACCGGCTGCCGTACCTGCTGGCCGGGGGCAGCGTGGTGCTGAAGCAGGATTCCGGATACTACGAGCACTTCTACCGCGAGCTGCGGCCCTGGGAGCATTACATCCCCTTCAGGCGCGACCTCAGCGACCTGCTGGACAAGATCCGCTGGGCCAGGGAGCACGACGAGGAGGTGCCCCGCCGAGCCGCCGGCAGGAGGCCAGATCGGGGAGTCCGGGTCCAGAGAGTAAAAATCCGGACCAAGATTTTGTTTCAACTGACCAGTTCAGTGTAAAGAGTAAGAGTCACAGAGTACTCAACTAGTTGGTTGGAACAAAATCTCGGTCTGGGTTTTTACTCTTTGACCTGAATTGCCCACCTCTGCAGTGTGTGTGTGTGTGTGTGTGTGTGTGGAAAAGGTTTATATTACATTGTGGGGACCAAATGTGATAAAAAAAAAAAAAATAAATTGACATTGTGGGGTCCATTTTTCGGTTCTCTACAAATATCTGTGAATCAAAAAAGTGTGTGGGTGGGTGTGGGTGTGTGTGTGTGTGGTTGTGTGGGAATGACATATACAAATGTGTTGCATTCCAGTACAGCAAGTCAAAATGCCATTTAGCAATTCCTTCAAAAAGCAATTGCTTAGCCGGATAACTTGTCAGAACTAATTTACCCCAGTTTACACAGCCTTTGTCTTCATTCACTTGCATTTAACTCAAACTACCTTAAATCCAGCTAAGCAAGAAAACCTTAGTGACCAGCATAGGGGCGGCAAGTCAGATAACTAGATTTCTGTCCAACTTAGAGCCACTCTGGTCTGCTGCATGTGAAGTGGAAACATCTGGAACTAAGGTCAGGGTTGAAGTGGTCGCCCGTATGCTCACAGGAAGGAAACTGATAACCCAGCATCAATACCAAACATAAATGGCAGCAAATCCCACCAGCAATGTCAAAGTGTCTAATGGAAAACCTCTACAGACAAGTAGTGATGAAATTAGCAACAAAGGGCTGATCAACTTCATATTAATACCCTTTGCATTTGACTCCGGGGAGGTCATGACCTCATTTTCTGTCCTGTCTCTGCTTTCAGAGCAGGAAGATCGCAGCAGCTGGCCAGCAATTTGCACGGACTCACCTCATGGGGGACGACATTTTCTGCTATTACTTCAAGCTCCTCCAGGTGACAGCCTGTCTGCCATTTTTAGTCCTTCTCCCATCCTGACTGAACTGATGACTTAGGAAATTAATTGCTGTTTCATACATGGGGGAGGCATGGTGGTGCAGTTGGGGGGGGGGGGGGCTGCTGTCTCACACTTTCAAATTTGGGGCTTAGAATCCCTCCTTCACCTTGTGTGTGGTGTTGAGATGTTTTCTCCTGCAGTCCAAAGACAGTAGTGTCCCTAAAGTTGCCTGTAGTGTCTGATTTGTATGTGAATGTGTGGGAGCCCAGTGATGACCTCACATCCTGTCCACGGTGTCCTCCTGTCTGATTGGATCCAGGCCGCCGTGACCGTGCACTGGATAAGCAAGATGGATGGATTGATTATTATATAACTGTAACTGGGTAAAATCCCTACATGATTCATTTTAAGAAAGTTTAGTTATTTCTTGGAACATTCTTGGTGATGCCACACTACGATCCTGTGTCTTCTATACTTTTATAGTGTAATAAAAGCTTGACATTTCAGCCTCTGCAGGAATTCTCCGCATTATCAGTTTATCTTATCTTTTGTATCTCTTCCTTCACTTTAACAAGATTTTGTCAAGGACACAGGTGAGGATGCCAGTTGCAGTCTCAGGTCGCACTGTACTGAAGGCGTGTCTGCTGGAATGCGGGTACACTCAGACCCTTTGGGTCCTAATCAGACTCCTGTTTTGATGCAGTTGTAGCTCTCATCATTTGTACCCAAAGTGTCCTACATTTGGGATCCTAGCCAGCGTAATGTTCTAAATCTTTGCATAATTTATAATTGAATATAAGATTAATGTGTTGGGGTTAAATGCGACTGGGTATTAAACCTGCTTTGAGGACTGTGTCACGGCAAAGTGGCTTCTTTTATGGGCCTGATTGCCATTGACGTTTGCTATCTATAGGTTTGGCTCCTGTGTAACCTTGACACGGATGGACTGGCATCATTGTGGGTGATGTGTGTGGCATTGCCCTCCTGGATGGTGCATTAACAACACCCCCTCCACACACACACACACACACACACACACACACACAAATACCGTCTATGGCATCTGCACAGGCACAGTTCAAACTTGCTTTTAAACAGTAGTTGCACAGAAGCAGCAGGTATCTGTCATAGAACTGGGTCTATGACCATGTTATGGGTTCAAATCCCAGTATAGACACGCCTGTTTTACCACTGCTGGTCTTTTGCAGTGCATTTAATTTTTTTTTGTAAATATTAAGCTGTATAACCAGGCACAGTCTGCGAATGGACTTACGTGTGTTAACACCTTGCTTTCCCTCTGAACACATTCTAACTTTTAGTTTAACCAGTGCTCAAAGGTGTATAGACTCCTGGTATTGCTTGATCAAGACATATGTTTAGAAATTCCGTATTTGTGTATTCTTGTAACATTTTCTATTAATTTCAGCCTTATTTACAGGAGTTCAGCAGTAAGCACCTACATTTTTACATTGAGACATTGTTTTTTTTAATTGATGTGAATTTTTAGTGCCCTTAGTGATGGTTATTTATGTTTAAAGAACACATTTACTGTCTTTAGTTGGTTGATTGACTGATTAAATTAAAGGGACAGTGTGCCTTCCCTCACCTCTACCCCCTCTTGTTGTAGGCCTATGCTGCTCTGCAGATCAGCAAGCCTAAGGTGCGGGAAGGGATGGAGCGGCTGCAGCAGCCGAATGAGGAGCTTTTCCCCTGCTCCTGTCACAGACAGAGGGTATGAGTGGCGGGGTCATCCTTGCGGGAGAGCGGGCTGTGCTGTGCTGAACCCTGATCGGGCTGTGCTGAACCCTGATCGGGCTGTGCTGAACCCTGATCGGGCTGTGCTGAGCCCTGAGCGGGCTGTGCTGTGCTGAGCCCTGAGCGGGCTGTGCTGTGCTGAACCCTGATCGGGCTGTGATGAGCCCTGAGCGGGCTGTGCTGAGCCCTGAGCGGGCTGTGCTGTGCTGAGCCCTGATCGGGCTGTGCTGAGCCCCGAATGGGCTGTGCTGTGCTGAGCCCTGAGCGGGCTGTGCTGTGCTGAGCCCTGAGCGGGCTGTGCTGTGCTGAACCCTGATCGGGCTGTGCTGAGCCCTGAATGGGCTGTGCTGTGCTGAACCCTGAGCGGGCTGTGCTGAGTCCAGAGCGGGCTCTGCTGAGCATTGCTGTTGCTATTCATCACAGAGCTACTTGTCTGAATGGTGATGAAAACATGAGCAAGTTCTGCCTCTTAAAAACCTTAATCTGCAGCCATCTTTTGCAAAACTTTCCTCATCTTTTCTCAGTTTCTGGTTCCTAAAACCCCTTTTTTGCTAATGACAGTCACGAGAGAGGCCCTTTGGAGAGTGAAGATCTTAGATGTTATTTTAGTTCCTGTCTATTTTCTTATATGGTCACAGGTGGCTTGATCTCGTTATGTCTCTTAGGGAATGTTTTGTACTCTGTAATGATTCTCAAAAAAAAAAAAGAAAACACTGGATATTTTGGGCCTTTCACATCTTTCATGAACATATGAAACAAACACACCTGTGTATATGTGTAAAACACTTTTGTTTTTGGTTTTACAGGCCAGTGATGAGCTTTGACTGATGGAGAACTGCACAAATATGAAGGACTCTGTGTGCCTGCAAACCTTTTTATATACACATGCTGCACATGCTGAACCTGTTATTACATTGCACAATACTATATTTTATAATAAACTGTTTTTCACTGTTATGAACTTTCTTGTACATTTCAATTTTGATTCATTTGCACATAGTATTTGTCTGTGTCACTATTAGCTGAATACTTATGGAAACTGCAGTAGTCATTTTGGCCTGTGATCAACAGTGAATTCTACATGTTTTAATATATTTTAATAAACAGTTTTTTCTTGATATGTTGTAAACAACCTCCCTTTAATTCCTCAGTGACCTATTATTGAATTTATTGAATTGTATTGATGACCTGAAGATCTGAATTTCATCCACATTCTGAGTAATTCTTCTTGGCAGTACAGTGAAGTCCTGAACTTGCTGAGTCACCATAAGGCAAAGACTAAGATGGAAGATATAAATTTTAGCTTCATAAAAATACCTTTTAACCTTGAAACGTTCTCTTTGAGTAAACCGCTAAAATCGTGCTTACCACAATTACGTTTAAAATGGGTGCAAAATAGATGTTTTAATCTGATATTTAAAAATACCATCATCTAACATAATGCCATAATTTACTGTTCAGAAATTGTATCCCATTAAAAGATACTGATAAAATCTGTCTTAATAAAACAAGAGAATTATAACTATCAATTAATCACCACACCTTTTGTAGGTCATTTGGGGGCTATTAAATCTATTTATCTGGAATATCTGTAGACTAAACATTTTTTATTCGGTGGAAAATTTGGAAATTTTCTCATTTACATACCTAGTTAATTTCCATTTACCAGGCGCTTCTATCTAAAACGACGTACCACTGCGGCAAAAATTACATTAATAATAACTGATAACTAAACAACAAAAATTACAATAAAACTAACAAGGTCGCGCGAACAATAACATTTAATTCCTGCATTTATTTGAACTTAAGTTCCTCATGAGACTTACTTCCCTGAAAGCCTTTTGGTCTCATAAAATACGTATACACTAATACAGTGCGCAAAGTGACTATGTTGTATATAAACTCTGCAATGGAGCGTAATAATAATAAAAAATGTCAGGATGCTAGGGATCCCTGCCCGTATAAGTAACCTGCATGGTTTGTCAAAGACTTTCGGGAACGTTAATAACATGTAAAAGACGAACCTCAATTCCTCTTTTAAAAACCGTCCCATAGTAATAACCCCGAGACATTAGATGGCGGTATTTTGTTTTTGTGAACATTTTACACAGTCCTGGTCCAGCGGAATCGTGCGATGTTCTACCGGTGTTAGTTATTTGGTTTGAAATGGAAACCTTTCATGAGGTAACTTACTTATATTACGGAACTGCGACAAAAGACAGCCACGATAAATATTACTTGCATCATCTGTTCAAACACATGGCGTTTGCAATGAGTGCCACCGCCAAAGTTTTTACGTGATCCACAGTTGGAGCTCTTACTGATGTACATAATTGTTATAGGTAGTTTCCATCATGCGCAAAGTGATTATTAAATAATCAGTTATCAGAAAGTAAATGTGTATATGTACTTGGGTGCATTTTGCAGGAAAATGTCAAAATCGTGTTCGGAGGCAGGACCCTGGATGCAGTGCTGAGCATCCCCGAGCAGAGCGCCACCGTGCGGGCCGCGCTGGTACTGACGCACGGGGCTGGCGGGGACATGAACGTCAAGCACTTGGTTTCTCTGGCCAAGGCCGCCTCCGCCGCCGGTTTGCTGTGCCTGCGGTTCACATGTAAAGGTCTCAATCTCAGCTACAGGGTGAAGGCCTACACAGCAGTTATGGTAATTCACCTGCACTGCTTTGCCTTCAAAATGACTACTTGGCACACTGGTTTCAGTAAGGTTTTTCTATTTACTTGGGATCTTGTTTCATGATATATGGTATCAAATAATATTTTTTGCTTTGCAGGAATATCTGACAAATCAAGAGAAGTTCACCCTAATTAGTATATTCGTGGGTGGTAAGTGAAACAAATGGTTTGAACTGACAGTACCCACAATGTGTTGCTTTTGTCCTTGAGATGTCAAAATCTAAACAAATTAAAACTGCAGAAAAATTGTTTTGTGTTTTGCAGTGTGAAGCGTGTGCATTTATGCTGTTCTTTTGTACATACTTTAATTAGCAGTGACTTGGAACTCAAACGAGCTGCCATTTGTTATAGATCTGCCTGCCTAGCCGCATGCTATGTGCTAAGTGCCTCCCTGAATGGCATGCTTTTTGTGTGTGTCAACGCTCAGGCCGTTCGATGGGGGCTCGTGCCGCAGCATGCCTGGCCAATCAGCTGAGCACAGGGGTGGGTGACGTCCCGCACGGCCTGGTTTGCCTGTCCTTCCCGCTGCACCCTCCGGGCCAGACGCACACACACCGACAACGCAGCGAGGACCTTTGCAGTCTGGCGGGGGTCCCCGTGCTGTTCGTGTCCGGCACTGCCGACGACATGTGTCAGCGGGTAAGGATGTGCCGCAGACCGCCAATGGGTAGGTCTGCAAGGTCCAGGTACAGTCCAAAGGCACCGTGTTCATCTCACATGAGTCATGTGCGACAGAACGTGCCTAAACTGACTGAGGTCTTCCACGCTTTTCACAGCTCAGACAGTGGAAACTCAGTGTCATTGAGATGAAATTTAGCCAAAAAAATTAAAATTGCATGATTCAAACAGATTATGTTTTTTTAGAATCTTGCCATATCGATCAAACTGAGCTTTAGAAATAAATTCCTTGTTGCAGTTTCTTTAATTGTTTTTGAGAAAAATTTGTGTCCTGGGTCCCTGCATGATATTTCTCGATGTAATGCAGCGTCTCCTGGAGGACCTGACCAAGCAAATGAAGAGCCCAACTACAGTCCAGTGGATTGAGGGGGGCAGCCACGGGCTGGTGGTGAGGGGACGGGCGGAGGACGAGGTGCTGGCCCAGGTGAACTCCTGCGTTGTGACCTGGATCTTGGAGCATGTTGACCGTGCCACCTCCCCCTGACTGTGCCACCACCCCCTGACCGTGCCACCTCCCTCTGACCGTGCCACCTCCCCCTGACTGTGCTACCTTCCCTTGATCGTCAAACCTGCATTGTACTTAATGTGTATATTCCTATTGAGGTCCTTCATAAATAGACACACCTTAAAAATGCCTGTGGTGACCCTGATTATAGTTAAAAACAAATAAATTAAGTAGTTTTTGAAAGCCCTAAAAAAATTAATCCATTATTTGGCATTTGCACGACTATGAGTACATTGGAATGTTTCTCTTTGCTGACGTCATCTTGTTCTCCGTAGCTTGGGGGTCGCAGGGCAGGGTCAGCGCAGTCATGTGTGGCACCCCTGGAGCTGGGGGTTGGGGGCCTTGCTCAACGGCCCACACACATGTGACTGTTCTGCTGATGATTCAGCGTGAACTGGCATACTGACTTCACCTAGAGATTGAAATGTTACTGATCACCAGACTACAAAATGCAGGGGTGAAACGATGCAGTAGAACCACACATGCATGGACAAACAAACAAACAAACAAATAAATAAATAGTAAATAGCTACATTGTTACATTAGTAGCTGCAGGATATGCATACACACAATTTTATGCTTATGTAATAAGTCACTTTTAAAATATAGGGAATGTTTTATTAACACAGTAATAATAATTTGATAGTTTAACACACAT
>JAABNY020000034.1:21873399-21883450 GCA_015164015.2 Brevimyrus niger
AGGAATGAGGGGGGTGTTTAGTGTGCCATTATTGGGAGAGACAGACAGGTTGGGGGGGCTTGGCCCCCAGAGCCCGGGTAAAATGCTCTGAAGCCTGCAATGCACACAATTCTGGAAACTTCCTCCGGAGGATGATTGACCTGAAAGCACCCGGAGGCAGGAACGTTGGAACTGCATTTAAAAGCGGGAGCGAGAGCTCGGCACGCCGCTCTTCAGAGGATTGGCGCCGCCGGAAAGGCGAGGAGTGAGTCTTTAAAAGGTATGAACTCCGGTCGCTCAGCCACCGCCTCAGTGGCTGGCGCCCCCTCCTATTTACATTTCAAGGGGACAGGTGAGAGGCTCGCTTCCGGAAGATTCTCAGCAACTTCTCGCAGAACTTCCCGGAGGAGATGGAGGATGGAAACGATAGCAAGGTCAGCCACAGTACTCACAGCTGCCGAGGTTGCACACGGGCATTCTGATTGGCCCCGCAGCCACTAGAGGTGAACATAGGCATTCTGATTGGCCCCACAAACTCCAGGGTTGAATATGGGCATTCCAATTGGCCCCACAACCACTAGGGTGGAACCTTGACATTCCGATGGGCCCCACAGCCACCAGAGTTGAATATGGGCATTCTGTTCGTCTGTGTCAAACATATAGCAAGGGTGTTTTATGAAGTAGCTGAACCCACAGGCAGGAAATAGGGCAACTGCTGCCCCCCCCTCCCCCCGTCCAGATTTGCGTGATCTGACGCTCGGCCTCTTAACCGAGTAAACATTTTAAGCTGTGTAAATGGCTTCCGATAAAAGTGTCTCCTAATCATTATTATTAGGGATAATGATACAGGATCTGATTGTGTTTGTGACTGTGATTATAATGTGCTTTGGCTCTGTGTGTATTTTCGAAATTCCCCCCCCTCTCCCGCCCCCCCCCCACGCTCGGCGAGTCAGGCATTTGAGGCCGTAACCCCGGTGGATGGTAATAACATTAGCTCGCATCCTCACAACAAGCACTGCCATTATCGCCGTGCCATGAAAGGCCCGTCATCTCATTCCCTTTGTAAATTGACTGGGAAAGGGGGGGGGTGGGGGGTGGGGGCGGAGTCTGACAGCCCCCTCCTCTTGATGGCCTTTCGTCAATCCGGCATCAGGTGAGTGGGCTTCTCCCTTCGAGGGGGGGGAGGGTTAATCGTAGCTGCAGAGGTTGTGCACATTTGTGTTGAACGCTGCTCAGGATTGTCACGAAACCGAGACTCATAAACGGCAGCACAGCAGCCAGACGCCCCTGTGACCCAACGGCGACCATTACGTGACAAGTCGAGTCTAACAAAACACCTACTTCTGGAATCCTCTGTCCTCCTGGCTGCGGCTATTCGGTCTGAAAGATCGCCCTGTCATCACGAGGACAGACCTTGGTCAACGAACAATGAGAGGCCAGCCATAGCACAGGGACCCCAGAATCATGACTGCAGATGACATGATTCCGGGGGTCATGTCCGTTCTGCTTGCGACGGCATCCAAGAGGTATAATCAACGATCAACACATCGGCACCAGAAGGGTACCGCGTTAAATACCACCCTCCAGCTCCCACCCGTCGTCAAACCGTGCACCATTAGTGACCACACTCTGAGGGGGAAGCTCTACCCTCCGGAAGATTCTCTTCCCCCAACTGTGAGTTCTTTATCAAGCTTCTTTTTAAAACTGCAGGAGGCCAGGATGACCACCTCCATAGAAACAGGCAATGAAAACTGAACTGAAACACGAATGAGTGCATGTGTCACAGCCCACGTGAATGTGGGTTAACGAGGAGAACTAATCACGAGCCACACCTGTTCACGACTTACACGACTTGCACTTACTTGCCTTATCCCTCAGTGCAAGGTATTGTTTGTCCCACGCAACATACTGAGCTCTATCTCAGTGTCATGTGTGTTACCATAATCTCCATCCCTCTCGAGGTCCTAAGTTCATCTCCAGACACGCTTTGTATTCTTCCTCGTCATGTGTGTTGAGAAGGGTATGTCTGCAGCTTGGAGCCAGCAATAGGAGGTATTTATTACAAGAGGTACGTCCTGATTGGTCAGTCTTCTGTTGACGAGTTTGTCAGATGAAAAAAGCATTACCATTTGTGAGACGTCGGAGTGTATTTGTTCAAAAATAATTGCCCGGCAACTTTCTGGTGTGGCAAACTTTTATTTTGACTTTCATTTTGACAGCTGTTTTCAGCTTTCCACAGAGGCCCCTCCTACTTGTGTTAAACCTTTGCTTCTTGTGCTGTAAGTCACTCCTACTTATGGTTACCCCTCTTACTTGTGTTTACCACTCCTACTAGGGGCATAAGTCCCTCCTACTTGCAGTTACCCCTCTTACTTGTGGTATAAGTCACTCCTACTTGTGGTGTAAGTCGCTCCTACTTGTGTAAGTTTCTCCTACTTGCAGTTACCCCTTGTACTTGCGGATACCCCTCTTACTTGTGGTGCAGGTCACTCCTACTCACAGTTGCCCCTCTTACTTGTGGTGTAAGTTCCTCCTGCTTGCAGTTACTCCTCATACTTGTGCTTACCCCTTCTACTTGTGGCGTAAGTCTCTGCTACTTGTTGTTACCCCTCTTACTTGCAGTTGCCCCTCCTACTAGTGGCGTAAGTCCCTCCTTTCGGCAGTTACTCCTCCTACTTGTGGCTGGCTCCAGGTTATAGAGATACATATGTTTGTAAGACTGACTCCCTGGCTATTGACTTCTTCACTTTCCTGTCCCAGACCACAATTCCTGCTTGCTGCTCTTGCTGTCCATTTGCTAGTTCCTCTAATACAGCCTCAATGCTGCAACTGAATAACTGAACAGAAATATGCCACCTCTGCACAGGCTAAGGATTCTTTGCTTCAATCACAATGTTCAAATTGCAATTCAGGGCTCATAATGTTATGTTATGTGTATATTGCTCATCTTGTTACACACTGTTCACTGCAAAATCATTCCGGAATCCCACTCTAATACTATATGTTACCATTTATTTTAGTAATCATCTTGTCTGTGTGATTTTCAGAGCAAACGCCTAGTCAAATTGTCCTTACATGGCCAGTAAAAACGAATTCTAACCAGCCACATTCCGTATTTGGGTCTCCTAGCTTCTATCATTACAGAGTATTTATACATTTTTGCCCTGACGTTTTGGGGTGATTTTACTGAGGCAGCGGATGGGGTTGTTTCGACATGAACATCCCAGCCCCCCCGCCTGTCTTTATGGGATGTATCCACACTGCTGAGTCACAGTGGCAGGTGCCTTACAGCCTGCCCGTCCATTTCCTCTCCCGATTATATCCTTGAAATAGAAGCTGAAATAACTCAGGATCAGACTCTGCTCGACACACAGGTACCGAAATAAGTGGAAAAGCAGTCAGCATGTTTGCCTGCAAAGGTTCTAGGTTCAAATCGCAGGAGAAAATCTGACTTTGTCATCCTGAAGAAGGGCCCTCAAACTGCATAAGCATTATTTCAGTAAAAGTATTTCACTGGTGGCTAGAAATGTTCAATTACAAGACTCAAATTCAAATTACAAATTCAATTACAAGACTATTATCTGCAATTATTTTCAAAGAGTAGATCCCATACATCCAGGGACAGAAGTCAAGTGTTACCAATAATGTCACCATGCATATCAACCCAGAAGAAGCAGAACCTCGAGACCTTGGGTGGGAGGGTGACCTAACAGGGCTGAGAGGTGTCACATGACTGACAGGCGACGGGCGGGTAGGTGGCAAATGTTGCGCTGCGGCTTGACCGCTTGACACGGGTGCCTGATGTTGAAAATTGCGCCGGCAAAATCAAGTTCTGATCCCTGGGAAGTGGGGAGCATGAGCCTTTGATGACATGTGCTTTTCATTAAACGGCGTGCCTGGATAACTATAGAGAGCGTAATGTATTACCCCCCCCCCCGGCGGAGGCCATTGCTGTTTGATCTATTTTCAAACATTGGAAATCGGGCCCTCTCTTTTTGGAGCTCACAGAACGGACTGATGAGCGACACGCAACGAGCGAGGAACAGGATAAAACGTGTCAGTCGAGGAGCCTCCAATTAGCAGGACATTTGTCATTTGCTGCGCGCTTTTTACTTGCTCAGGGGTACCTTGAATTGAGCATTTTTTAAGGATTTGATGGCTCCTTTACCAGACAAATTCCCTTCCAATTCAATTCAATTCAATTCAGTTTTATGTATATAGTGCATATTCACATTATGTTATGTAGTGAACAAGCCAGAGGCTACAGAGGGCCTCTTGATGGATAAGTATGACCCCAGCGTGGCTGCCCACAATGGCAGGCCTTCTCTGCATATTTTTATGCAAGCAAACTGTAGTGGCATTAAACGCCATGGCTTGTGCAGGGCGCCAGCCCGCTGCCCGCTTGGCCTCTGACCTGCCAGCTTCCAGGCCGCTTCGCTCCTCTTCCCGGCCTGTCCAAGTGCATTCAAACCCCTGTCACATTCCAGAGGTGCTAATGCCATTATTTGTACAGAACCTGTCTTCATTTTGAAAGACAAAATCTCAGGAAAAATTGTGCAAAGCTATTCCCCTCTGTGCTGTGATTTTGCCTCAAGGTGTCTGACAAACAAGGAAACAAAAAAAAACAAACAAATAAAATGCACAGGGAGGGAATTGTACGAGCTCACAGTTGGCAGGGATGGCTGCCTCTGAACTGCTTAAGTCCAGGTCTTTCTTCCCATGTGTTTTAATGTTACAGCCCCTTGCGCATGCGCAGGCCTTTGTCGAGAGCCCCTCCAACCACATACATCAGAGTGCATGTGTGTGGGTCTGTGCGGGTAGGTGGTGGAGTTGGTCCACCCCTGCCCCCCCCCACAAAAGCCCCAAAGCCATGACGTGAGACGAGGATGACATAGGCGATTCGGGTGGATGTGGTCGTGCTGCAAAATGCTCCCAGAAAGGCTGGACAAGGTTCCTGCTAGCTGGAGATGGAGAGTAATGACGCTGTGTGTTAACAGGAAATCTATTTTCCTCTCATTGCCCAGATTCGTGAGCGTAAAAAAATAATTACGGGATTGGGAGTTCATTTTAAAAAAAACAAAAAAAAAAACAATCTGCCTGTTTGCTGAGGCTGATGTGAAACCAATACAATTACCCTGGCTGGTCCCCCCCGGACCTGCCCCCCCAAGGAGGCTGAGGTGCCTCTGGATCAGAGAAGCTCCTAATAAGATTCCCAGACTCTATTCCAGAACGTCTCAATTTCATGCCCCCTACAAGGTGGGCTCTGGTCTCCTCTGCCAGCCAGAAGGGGGCTTACCGCGATTACACCCCCAAATGCCAGCCCTAAACCCTGGTGCCTGGTTTCTGTGGCGCTCAGCCCGGATTCTGAGCTGCTGCACCAGCGAGTTACGGTGCTTTTGGTGGTCTGGGGGTGGGTGTGGGGGATTAGCCAGTGTCTGGTTTCCTGCCTGAGAGAGGTACCCTTCAGCATACCTGCACGCCTCAGGACCTAAGAGTGTCAGAACGCAGCATTACCTATATTACCATCAGAACTGGAGAGCTGAAAAAACACCTTTTTTCCATTATTTGCTGAACTTCATAGGGAGACCATGTTTTACCGTTTAACTTGATAGTGGCAAGTTAGCACTGGCTTAACCCACCCATCCATAACCGCTTGTCCAGTACGGGCTTGTGGTGAACTTGGCTCCTGTCCTAAGAAGCTCAGGATACAAGGTAGGGCTCACACACGCAGCGGGCCGTTTGGAAACAGCGGACAACCTAGGAAGGATGTGGATGGCGCAGAGCGGGGGCAGGATTCGAACCCCAAACCCTGAAGGTGATGATGGTACCCACTGAGCCACTGTGTCATCTTAGGGTGAAGCATACAGCAGACCACCTGTAGGAGACACAAGGCAGGGCGAATCTAGATCGAATAAATTCTTGACTTTCTTTGATGAGACTATTAAACCCTTAAGTCAGACACAAACTCATCGTCTTCCCCCATCCCTGGTCTATAGTACGTTGCGTTCAATCTTCTCCTGCCCAAAGTTCCGCAGAAGGAACTACTACAGAACTGCCACAGAGCCCCTTGCCAGGCCAATGGAAGCTATTATCCTTCCAAACAGGAGCATAAAGCAGTTTAATTACACACAAGGCTCTCCGCAACACATCAGGTTTACAAGGCTAAATAATCGCTTTGCACGAGTCAGCGAGTGTTTGTTGGGGGCGGGGGGCTGTTTGTGAGATGAATGCAGATCTGTGGGGTGAAAACAAGCTGGGAGATGAATGAAAATCCTCTCCCTTTTGCAAGCAAAGGGCAGTGTCCCTGCCCGATCCCAAAGCTAGCCACTCATATCTCTCCCGAAATACCCTGTGCTTTAAGTATGAAAGTCTACGGTACATTAAGGCTGCAGTTAAATGGAATGTAATTGCTGGGGAAAGTAAGTAAGTGATCAGGATTTTTCTAAAGTGAAATCACTGGACCCCCACCACCCCAACTCCACGAGGACCACATTCAGCAGCTGAAAGCTTTCCCCGGAGACCTGGGGCCCTTTTGTGTGTGCCCGTGAATACAATGTGGGTTTAATGCCGCTGAACTTGGGAGCAGAGTCTGATCCCGGCCAGCAGGCCCAATTACCCAGAGTCTACGGAGAGCAAATTAATAAGCCTCTGGGCTTTGGATCTGCCCACGAATGCTGAGGGAATCGAGACGCTTCGCGGGCACAAAGGGCTCTGTTCCCTGGCTTTCAAGGGGTGCTAAACTCCCTGATTACACCCCAAAAAGCACCCCCGCCACCTTCCTCCATCTCGTCTTTGAAAGAGGAGGAGGGGGGCAGAATATTCATTCATTCAGCCATTGAGGCCACTCAGCGAGGTGTTAACAAAACACCCCCCCCCAGATGAAAACCCCCCCTCCAAAAAGAAATCAGACTAGCCAAAAAAAAGGGTTGTACTAATAGTTGACTAGAAATGAGAAAAAAGACATCAGTTGTGAAGTAGACACAAAGTAGCTCATTTCCTTTTGAAACAGGGTCCTAGTGCCCAGTTCCGGGAGGGTGTGTTCCAGGGGGGCGGATTTGCGCTCGACTCCTGCCCCCATCCCTGGCCTCGCCCCCGGGACCCTCTGTCATGGCGGCCTGGCCCCTGGCATGAGAAAGACCCAGAAGGCCTTTTCTCTCCCCTGAGAGAATCCCACTCTTGGCAAGCAGAGAAGCTCCGCAGCTAAACTAATTACCGCTCCGGCTTTCTTGGGTTGGAGCGCAGGGGGCTCGTGGGGACAAAGGCGGCCCGACTGCGGATTCTCCCTCTCCATTAGCCATACAGATTGGTATCTCGGGGAACAACAAAGAAACGTCCATTAGTGTAATTAACAGCAAAATGAAATGCGTTTGTGTTGAGACGAGTTGTTTGCCGAGGGTTTTTTTTTTGTGTCCTTAAGTGCAGACCTTTGATTTGACCGGCTTTGTTCGCCACTTGGGAAATAATGAACAGCCGCGAAAGAGGAAAAAAAACCGGCGGACCTCGGGGCAGCGCCTCGCCTCGCCTCGCCTCGCCTCGACATTTCCCGGTGCTCCCTTTCTCCCAGATCTCGGTGCTTTTGGGTTTATACCTTCCCATTTTTTTTTTGCGTATCTGTGTTACCGATTCCAAAATTTCACCCCAAACCCCACATATCCAGATTTAAAATAAATGATAAAATCTCTCTGCTGACATCCATTAGTTTCATGGTTATGACTCTCCAGGGTGGGATGTGAGTGAGCTCTGGCTCGTTTTGTTTTAGATTAATGGATACGTTCGTTCAATTACCGAAATGACACAATAACCTCCGAATTCCCCCTGCTCTTCCTCCTCTTGCAAGCTTGGGCGCCTGCCCACCCCCGCCCTCTCCCCCAGCCCCACTCTCTTCCCCTGCTTTATACCTCTCCTTTCCTTGCTCACGATGACTGTGCCTCCCTGCTTGCTAATTCAGACCGGCGACCTTTCCCAACGTCGTCTGCAGAGCTGTTCTGCAGAAGAAGACAGACTGAGGTGGGTAGCTTGGTGCGTAACCATACGGCGTTATTTTGGATAAGGGAAAGGGCAGGAGACTATGGCTGTTGGTGAGACAATGGACAGGATGCACTGAGAAATAGGAAGATCAGCTTAAAAGTCTTGCTCGCATGACTCCTGCATGTTGGAGGGTGTCAGCCAGGGAGCCGCCTACTGGAAACTCATGGAACGTATGGTTTTCTGCAGGATTCTGGTGAGAATTTGTTTGGATGAGTCTAGGACTAACAAGGAGAGGCTTTGCAGTCTGAGGTGACTGTCAGTCAGTGGTCAGGTCATGATTAGTTGATACAGCCTCCAGAATATCCAACAAGCCTGTACATCTTTCTTATATTTATAGCTATATAACCAAGACACACGGCTCCAGTTCCCATTATGTCAGTCACCTTCTGCCGGGGGCCCGGGGCCCGGGGCCCGTCCGGCTCTCCTCTCGCTTTCACTTGCTAATGATGGTGTGGTAACAAACAGATGACCTCATTTACTCAGCCCACCATTATAGCTGAGTCACAGATTTGAAACAGTTATATCATTAGTCCCATAAGTTTTCCGGGCCGAAGATCAGCGATAAGTGAACAACAGGAAAGTACGAGCGTCGTTACCATCTTATCTGTACGAATGCCTGCAGTTCTGCAATTTACTTAATCGTCTGAGAAAAACTTCAGAAAACAATGAGCGAAACGTTAATTTTTCATGTGAAGCAGAACAGGGACTTATTCAAACGATTCGGGTGTCGGTGACATACTCCCCCAGGCGCTTGGCAAAAAAAAACAAAACACATCTCTAACAGTGTCTCTACACAGCGACTTTCCAGTTTTGTGCTGCAGTGGTTGGCATGGAGGTGCAGCCAATCCCAGCCTCAGCTGAGTGGTACCGTGTGGCCTTGCCGGGTCTCTGGACTTCTGCTGATTGATACTTCTTGACAAACCAGAGAAACGTTTAATAATGAAAGCCCTGCCCCTGACAAAAATGTCATCATGGATCAAGATGATTCCTTTCCAAAGAAAGTGGCCCAGGAGGGAATGGTGATCCCAGCTAATTGTGGGTTCGTCCTCCCCGGACCAGACCTTGCTTTGGCGCTATCCATCAATCTGTACCCCTCTGTGTGGGAGGCAGGTGTTTAAAACATTATTAGGTCGGCCAGCACCACGGCCGGATGACTGACGGGTTGGCTGGTGCGCTCTAATTACGACCATGACACAGAGGTGAGATCTGATTGGCTGCAGGTGTGAATAATGAATGACCCGCCCCCTTAAAGGGCTCCCAGACATCATGTTATGATTTCCGTCATCCTGACAGGCGTTCTTAGGAATTCCTTTACCTCCTGTGAACGGTGATCGATGTCGCCGTGCAGCCATGCATCACCGAATACATATCAAACCTGCACATATGATCACGTGAATACTCACAAGGTCTGTGCCGCAATACAAGGAGTGTTTTGCAGTGTAATACACCTATGAAGGCATCCATTTTCAACAAGACACTCATCCCATAGTGACATGGAGACCAGGAGCTGACGAATGGAAAATCAGACCAGGAACTTGCAATTGCCTCGGATTGGGCCTTGATCCATGTCGTTAGCAGAATGTTCGCACACTCAAAGAGTCGCCCATTAGTGTTAACTGTGGTTTATTTAGGATTTTGGGTGAATCTGGAGGGTGCGTACAATCATGGCTGGCCTCACGTTCAAACTATCAACCCATCTATCCCACTATGCATCTATTTATCATACTGCACACCAATCTATCCCATCTATCATCGCACTGCGCACCTCTTCCATCCCCACTGCGCACCTATCTATCACACTGCACACCCATTTATCATCGCACTGCACACCTCTTCTATCCCCACTGCGCACCTATCTATCACACTGCACACCCATCTATCATCGCATTGCGCACCTCTTCTATCCCCACTGCGCACCTATCTATCACACTGCACACCCATTTATCATCGCACTGCACACCCCTTCTATCCCCACTGCGCACCTATCTATCACACTGCACACCCATTTATCATCGCACTGCACACCTCTTCTATCCCCACTGCG
>JAABNY020000034.1:21891039-21901177 GCA_015164015.2 Brevimyrus niger
TCTGTCACCATGGCTCGGCTGCGAGGTTGCTGGAATATCACTTGCATAAAATCCTCAATGCAGTAGAAAAAAATCAGGAGTTCTATGTTTGTTTTCCCTTCCTCTGAGAACATTTGTGCATTTTTAACGTCACCCGTCATCCCGCAAGCCCCAGCTGGACCCTGACCTTGGCGTAAGAGCCAGGAACGCACCTTCATACATCACTGGCTGTGGCCCTCGCCCAGCTTTCGCCCTCGGGGCGCCGCAGTGCCTTTTCTGCCATAACTCATTCCACCTCTGCTGCCGATGGTGCTCTGCTTTGGGGAGGGGTCCTCACTGGAGACAATGTGTTACCCCCCCCGCCTATCAGATGGCCGTACCTTATTGCTGTTGCTTAAAATGTGACGTTCTCAGCCCTCAAGGCCCGCATGCCGTGCTGCTGTTTCGGTCCTTTTAGCTATCCCACATTCGCTCTCCTCGACAATAATGAATCATGGAACCAGATCCGTGAGCCAACATTCTCTGGTCAGCCTCACTGGAGTTTTGAGCACCTGAAGTTAATTTCACCAGTACGTCTATAAATACTGCCTTGTCATGTTTCCCTGGTGTGAAGCATTGCGAGTCACTCTGTACCAAAGCCTTTTCCTGAGATATTATCTGTGTTCTGATCTTTCTGTCTATTCTGACCCTTTGCCTGTTATTGTCGACTCTTCTTTACAACAGGGCCCAGGTCTTCATAACCAAAGAGGTTACAGATGACTGGTATAAAACGGGCTTAAGCCATAGTTTGTGTGTTTCCAACTGCGACTCAGGTCTCAGCACAGGTCAGCAAGCACCTCTGGGTTCTGTGTGGAGCAGAGGTGTAAAGTAACAGAGTGCAAATGTTTACTTACTGTTCTTAATTAAGTTTTTTTTTCTGCATTTGTACTTTACTTGAGTATTTTAACTTGTCATTGACTTGTCTTATTTCTGAGCCAAATAATGACCTTTCACTCTGATACATTCTACAGGAGTCCATTGCCACTTACTTGTACCCTGTTAAAAAAATACTATTTGCAAAAACCATGCATCGCGCTTGAGTGTAGGGCTGCACGATTCTGGGTAAAATACCAATCGCAGCTTTGTTCACTTAGAATTGATATTGTGATTATCACTCCCCATTCTTGAGCAATATATTTCTCTCTTCTTATTAATTTGCATTACGCATTGTCTTTGTGAAATTGGAACAAACAATATGCCTATGTTGAGATGCACAATATACCAGTTAATATACCAATATTGTCAGAGAGTATTTAAGCTTTATAAAAGGGGCATACGAGCTGGCAGGATGGGGGGACTGCGTAGTGTGCAGTAATTCTTACTTTTAATTCTTTGCTTTGAACCAGATAAGTTTCTGATCTATCTCTGGTCCTTAGATGAAACAAAGTTTCTGGTGTCAATTTGAACATCAACGGAATTCTACACAAAATTACATGTCATGTACAGAATGTTTATGTAATTCCAGCGGGAGTGCAAAACGTGTTTTAATACAATGATTGGCACCTGGTTCTAAACTGAACCGAATGGAACAGATGTGGTTCTTTGTCAGTGGAAAAGTGCTCACAGTGAGCCACCTTGGATCTGATGCCAGTATTACTCACATGCATTTTAGGACTTTCACATTTTATTATTTTTAGTGACTCGTAACGTACATGATAATGGTTCAGATGTATCTCCATGTGATTATTTACAGACATTACATCACGCGATATCTTTCAGAATACAGAAACAGACCCTGCAAGCCAACAGCCAATGAGAGGGGAGAAACTGAACACCAGCAAAGCAAAGATATTCCCATCACTGCTATCTCTCTGTCTTATATTGCTGACCCAGTCAACAGCTGTGTGGTGAAGTTACTTTCATTGCTGTGGATTAATAAACGAGGAGGATTGCCTTGCAGAGACAACGGGGAATGATCCAGACCCAGGTAGTAATGTTTCCTAGAATCAGCAAGCGAGATTACCGAGACGTTTCGTTGAGATGCTCCTTCCCAGTGACCACAAAGTTGACTGTGCATCCGACAGACGAACTGACCTTCAAACAGCCCCAACTACTGACACCTATTTTTTTTCCCCCAGTCAGCGAAGTGGACGACGTTAATGCTGGACTTTATGGTTTCTTGGATGAGTGGCGGATTTCGCTGAGGATGATGACATCGTTTGCCGTGTGTCGCCTGCTAGTGTGCCGGGCTCACACCTCATCACGGTCCCGACGTCTCCGATAGCTTCGCTGTGGCCAATAATCCCGATAATCTGCAGTGAGGCAGTGCAGCCCCATTAGGCTAAGCTGAATGTGTGGGTCCACTGCCGCCTCATTTTCACAGCATGCGTGATGAATACTTTGGAATATATTTGGGTACTTTACCCTGTACGTGCCAGACAGTTTAGATTCACATTCATTCTTTCTAAATTTTCCACCTTCTTCTGTAACTATGTTACAAGGCCAAAATTCTTTTGCAAAAACGTCATTCTAGATGTTGTTCACTTACAAATAGTGGTGCATAATGGCACCTTTATAACTGCAGCTTCATAACTGCATCTTCATCGTGCAGTTTCATAATGACCTCATAATGACGTCTTTGTAACTGCAGCGTCATAAATGCAGCATCTTCATAATTGCTTATTCATGACAGCAGCTTCATCGTGCTGTTTCATAATGACCTCATAATGACGTCTTTGTAACTGCAGCTTCATAAATGCAGCATCTTCATAATTGCTTATTCATGACAGCAGCTTCATCGTGCAGCTTCATAAATACACCTTCGTAGAGGCAACATCACAGTGGCTGTTTAAAAATGTTGCAGTGCTGCAGTAATGTGAATAAAATGGCACAAAGCTGTTATTTAGTGCGCATCAGTGATTGTAATGGAAAAGCTATAGATGCAGATGGAAAAAAATAACGAATGGCCTACTGTATTGGAGGTTTTATATGCAGACGTGCTTTTACGCTTGTGCTTTGCGCAAGCTGTTTCACGCTGCCAAGAGTTAAAGGGGATCTCAGCCATGAAATTTGATTGCTCGTACGAAATAACCACCGTGACACTGAAATATGCTCAAAGGGACTCCTTTTAATCCCTGTTTGTGAACCCCCTTCCGTATGCCTGCATAGTTACACACATATTTACACATTTACACATGGGACGCATTCTGAGCTGCAGTCCAATGCATTACTGCCAGGTGCAGATTTAGGACTTCGCCTGCAATATCTGACAGTGCTTTATATTGTCCTGTAGTTGGCTCCGCCCACTATAGAAGCCCCGGCCCACTATTAAACACCTCCCACTGGAGAGCCTGGTAAGTGAATTTTTATTCCAATTGTAGGGGAATGTTTTAAGTTGCAGTTTAGGTGGTTCCCTTCAATATTCCCACTTCCATGTACCTGTCTGTCTCCGAAAAATAAAAATGACAAGACACCCTGAGGACGTAATAAAAACCTGTGTGAAACGGCCTTAGTGGGCATAACATTTAAACTGATGTATATACTTCTGGAGTAGTCACAGGTGTGGTGTATGCTGTAGTAAATTATTCTGCTGTAGAAAAGGCTGTGTTCCAAAAGTCTTAAAAATCATTACGCAGCGTGTCTCCTGACTCAGCAGTGCGTATTTTAAAGACCTTGAGCTGAAATACCTGCAGTGGATGTGTGTTTAGGACATAGAAACAGATATTCCGTTCTGTCATGTAAAATAAAAGAGGCAGGATGTAACCTGTGTAATTAATCACAAGCATCCTGGCTTTTCATTACAAGTATCGAAAGCAATGTTGCTAATTGTTTAAAAATGGTTTATTGAGTTCTCCTTATTGAGTTCTCCTATATACAGGTATGTATATATATATATATATATATATATATTAGGGCTGTCAAAATTAACAAGTTAACGCGGATTAATCCATCATCATGATTAATCTGATTAAAATTTAAAAAAAATTACGCAATTAACCCATCTGCAGCGCAGAATGGCTCAAAATCCCTGAAATGGCTCTGTCAACCCATTTCAGGCAGTTTTGGTGCGGAGTTTTGGTATTCCGAGTTGGATTCTGAATTTTGGAGCCGAAAGTGGCAACATGCGCACTCCTGTTTCTTGGAGGCCTGAGAAATATCTCAGAGCAGCACAGAGGATCCCAAGTTCAAAATCCAAGATGGCTGCGCCCTTTATCAACACAAGGGAAAGTTGTAGTTTTAAACTGTTTACGCGCTACTTCTCATTTGTGGCTCATTAAATCATTCGCACACACAATACCGTCCAGCTTATCTGTGGACGTGTTGCTACAGAGTTTTATACGTAAAGCACCGCGCGTAAAGTGTTATCAACTGATATTGCTAACAATGGCAATTAACTGGGCTAGAACTGGATTTAATGATTAGTCAGATTATTTGTTGGATTTACGGTAGTTCAGACTAATTGTAAGTGAACAAAGATAAAGACCATTTAAACTGAGGCTCCTTAAATCTGATGAATTGTCCGGCTAAGCAAAAAAATCTTGCTTTTCGATATGGGTCCTTGGTATTGCACTTCAGTGGCAGATGGAATGCATTCAACTCGTGTTCAAGATGTTCAATAAACATGTTAAATGCATATATATTCTTTTTTTCTTGAGTCTGTTTTCTCATATGAAATGAAATGTGATTAATATAGATAAAAAATTAATGATATTTAATCGTGATTAATCAAAATTAATCCACAGCAACCCTGTGATTAATCTGATTGAAAATTTTAATCGTTTAATGTTTACTTAAGAACATAAGAAATTTACAAACCACAGGAGGCCATTCAGCCCATCAGGCTTGTTTAGGGAGAACTTATCTAATAGCTCAGAGTTGGTAAAATGTTATCTAGCTCTGATTTATTGGAATCCGGGGTTTTAGCTTAGCAGGAAGACTATTCCATACTCTTAAAAAAAAAACTAAAGAAGTGCTTCCTCAAATTAGTTTTTAAATGTTCTCCCACTAATTTCCACTTATGGCCACAAGTTCTAGTATTTAAGCTAATATTGAAATCGCCATTTGGCTGAACAGCATCCAGACCTGTTAGAATCTTATATACCAGGATCATGTCCCCCCCTTAGTCTCCTTTGCTCAAGGCTAAACAGATTCAGCTCAGCCAATCTCTCATCATAACATTCCTCTAAGACCAGGAATCATTCTTGTAGCCCTACGTTGCACCTTTTCCGAAGGCAGCAATGTCCTTCTTAAGGTATGGTGACCAAACCTGCACACAATATTCTAGGTGGGGTCTTACCAAGGAATTATATAATCATTGCATCATTTCCCTAGACTTAAACTCCACAAACCTAGAGATGTAACCCAACTAGACACCTGGTATAATATGGTATATCCTAGAATTAACAACACATATACATTACATTTATTATCCATTTTATGGTAGGATTTTATGCATAGTGTGTATATACTGTGTTGTTGGGCACTTTGGTAAACACTCTGTGTTTTGAAATGTACTTTATAAATATAATGACTTGACATTAAATACTGAGCAGCTGGCCAGAGAGAAGCAGGATCTTTTATGAGAGCCCTCATAGGGATGTGTGAGCTTCGTACATGGTGAGCCTGGATGAATACTGATATTAATATTTCACTGGTGAAAACTGGAAAAACCACAAAGAATTGACTGGACGCTGCTGTCAGTGACACAGCAGACATCGCTTTCGTTTCTGCTCCCCGAGGTGAGCGGGTGGGGGTCCCTGTGTGCTTGGTGCGTCCTTTCCAGAGAGCTTGTGTCGACGTGTGTCTGCGCACTCCCTACCTCCCCCCCACACCAGCCGGTAGTAATGTAGTGTGAAACAGTGAGCGATTGGAGGCACTTATTTCAGGTGACCGCGATACATGGCTGGAACGCAGTCAGATAAACAAATGAAGGACCCAGGAGGGACTGATGTGGAAAGCTCACGTCCGTGATATATGTGGGAGCTGGGACACTCGACGGAGTCATCACAAATAATCCCATTTCTCTTGCAGCTCCTTGATGAATGAGATATATTCGCTGCTTCAGCGGCAGCGTAGGTGATGCCAAAATCATAAATGTCTGGGCATATTCTAAGCAGGAATATGTATGGAACAAAAAAACATTTCCCTTATTTTAAAAATGTCCACACAAAGAACATTGATAATATAAATGCAGCCCCTAATGTGAAGGAACCAAAAACATATTTAAAATAACACAAACACTTTAGCTTGGAAGTGTGGCCCAGACATTCACAGACATTTTAGCTGGGCTACAAACATCACAAGTCAGCACTGCCTTTCTTATGAAAAGTAATCTTCTACCTGTGATTTTTACCAGTATGTGTCATAGTTCAAGGATTACTGATATACAGTAATACAGATGGGACAGTGTAAGGCAGACAGATTTCTGAATGTATTATAATTTTTATTCATTGTTGTCCATCTGGAGTATTTCCTAGCTACTGAATACACCATGTTCCCTGTTACACTGTCCTTTTGTGGTTCGTTCTACCCTGTTTCTTTAACCGTCGACAGCATTTCGTCCTCATGTACAAAGCTCCTGAGAATGAGTTATTGGAACATTAGGTCCATGGGGGGGGGGGGTGTGACCGTCCTGCCATGAGGACAAGGAGAATAAAAACCACTTGCGCCACAGCACACCCTTGAGTCACATCTCATCGGGTGATGTGACTCAGCATTTTTTTCTCCAAAGGATAAAGATGAGTGGAGTGTTTTTATTTTGGGGGAGGGGGGGGGGCAGAACAGAGGACTGAGATGTCCATGATCGAATTTCTGAAGGTCTGTTGATCTTGTTGTTTTCCAGGGACAAGGATGATTATGTGGCACAATGGTTTGTGTATTAATAACTGCAAAACAAGCCTTGCATTTCTTTGTTTTTATTAGAAATAAAGTTTTCTTAAGTTTATAAGGGATAAAAAAAAAACACCTCTAAGTAACAAAAAAAGGGGTCGCTCGTTAAAGGGTTAAAAAACAGCCATATAAAAACCATGCAAGTTTAGCGTCAAGCAACATTAGCTGTCAGATCCTGGCCAAAAAACTTATCCATATTTTTCCCATTAGGCTTCTGACAATAAACAAAAAAAGTCATTCATGTTATAGGAAAATGCCTTTCGGTTTTATTGTGGTGCAACGAAGACCATAAAAAATGTAAACACTGGGGATATGAAAAAATAGATATGTTTCTACAAATGGCTGTGGAGAATAACCTTTGGCCTGTCCTGCTTATCTTCATCAAGTTGAATGTTTAATCTGTCCCACTTACTGCAGATCATAAGCGATGGTCACTGCTCGTCGCCCGTGCTCACCGGAGAAATTTAATGAAGCCACCGTCTGCTTATTAGGATCGGGGACAGCTCAGAGCCCCCCAAATCTCTCCTCCGAGTCTCTGTGACACCAGTGATTGAGGGAGAGGCCCTGTAACGTTGACCTCCAGAGTTCTCACTATTTCCATGGAAACAGAGGGTGGGACCCTGGCTGAGGCTCATTCTGGGCCCTGCAGCTGCAGTGTTGGTCTGGTTGGCAACTCAAACTTTACAGTGAAAGAGGTAGATAGAATCTATTTAAAAACATCTCTGGGAGAAGGAGCCAGTTCAAGGCTGGATTTTTAGATAGGACTGACTGACTGACTGACAGACATAGAAGGACAGTCTAGTGAGTTTCTGGTTTTTATGTGCAGACATGAAGCAAAACACCTGGGTAAATAAAACAACCAAGATGCACAAAAAACACAGTGCAGAATTAAGAGGAAAGCGGGAGAAAAGCAAAACTGCGGGCAGCCAATGAGCCGCATGGGTTCAGGCGAAGGCCTCTCTCCTCAGACAAAAACACTTTTTTCTTTTTTTTAAATATCCAAAGCTGTCGAAAATCACTCAGTGTCGTATCACATTTCCTCACCGTCGGTCAGTGGGTTGATGAGTAAAACACCACACGGGGCGGATGAGGAAGTCCTTGATTGTGCACCGGGCGGAAACATGGGGTGACACCAGCCGCTTGGGGAGTGACAGGAGGGGCTGTTTTCGCGTCGGCTCTCCTGGCTGTCAGGATCGCATCTGTAGTGTTTAACTCCCCTCCCCTTGAAAGTTCAGTGGGGATCGTGTGTCTCGCTGTTGATGAGTGAAGAACCTGGGGTGGGGTGTGGGGTTGCGGGGGGAAGAGGTGGAGGATGCTGACAGGCAATGTCACAGATGTGGCAGCCGGATCCTTGATGGACGGCTTTGCCTCACAAACAGGGGTCCTTCGATGACATATACAAGCTGCACATTAGGGCAATATTCACTAAGCTAAAATGCTACGCTAAAGCTACATTCGACCATACTAGCAATTAACAACACAAAACAGTACACTGCCAGTTTTCAGATGCTTCTCATACGTGTCACAAAAATTAATACAAAGCACAAAAAATACTTAGTTTCGTGATTTTATGTGTTTTAAAGTTTTTGTTAAAAGCTGCTGGATGACCATCTATGCACTCTCTAGATCTATGCTTTGTTAGATCTTCCAGGCCGAATAGAGAGCTCCTTTGTTTTACAGGAGCTATGTTTTCTCTAAATTCACAAGAGAAGATCTAAAACGGAAAGAGCTGTGCCCCTCCTTGCCTCCGCTCTCCAGTGCACCTGAAAATGATCGGAGGTCAGGTGCCTGTATTTTTGCCTGAACTTCAGCAGAAGAAAAACAGAATGATTATAAGTTAATTGCGCAGTGGGGGGCTGCTACCAGGAAACACCTGCAGCCCTGCAGATGAGCGCAAGGCGGGAGAGATGGACCACGTGGGGCAAAGTCCCCAGAAAGCCTCGCACAGTCCCGGGTGGCGTGGGCTGTTCCAGAAGCTCACAGTAGCCCTTCAGAAAATGGCTATGTTTGGCAGACCGCTGCGAGAAGCTGAGGGCTGACTGAGGCTTTTCAAAGACAAAACAAAGACCAATTATCATTCCATGATATAAAAAACAGCCACTTTCCCGAGCAGCCTTCCTCCGCTTCAGCTCTCACAGACGCTCGGCCAGCCATTTTTCGAAGATTCTTTGACTTATGGGGCTTTTAGTAAATCTGTCTGAATGGTGTGAAAAGGCCGCTACTGATCATATCAGACGGCGGCAGAAACAATGACCTGCCCCCCCACCCCCCCCAGATGTTAATGCCGACCCTATGGCTGGGGGGGGGGGATTCTCTTTGTTTCAGCACCTAAGTGCTGCAGTGTCTGAGGAGACTTTCAGTCTGAAAGACGGGGAAGGACATAAGATAGCAAACACTCAGCATCCGTATCCTGAGCTGCACACCGTCCTCTGAAGCCGCAGGAATGATGCGGTGCCTGGAAAGTCCAGTTTGTCAGTTTCAGAACTGCTAAAGACTCCATAGCAGGCAGATCAAATTAGAAGTACTGCTTTCTGGGTTATTTTATTTTAACATGCAAATTTTTCATCTTAATACCTTGGCAAATAAGTTTATTTTTCCTGCAAGATCACCCATCAGAAAATATTTCATAAGGAACACTGTTAGGAAATTCACATTCAAGATATTGCAACTTTAAATGCTGGTCAGAAGTACTGAGAATTATAGTCTTGATTTTTCTGTATTACATATTTACAAAAAGAAGTGGGGCAAATAGCACATTTCAAACATACCTGCCGCCAAGGAGTCATTTAGGCATAAGTGCAATTAGGCTGAGCTTTCAGTGAACGCCCAGGTATCAGCGTCTGCTGGACTGGAGCAGGAGCTGCACAACGACCTCTAACAAAGCAAGAACCTAACAAGACTATTCAAGGACCAGAAGTGCAGCATAAGAACATTCTGGAACGTAAACTGACATCATGGTAAGAGAGCAACTCATGGTAAAGATGGTTCCAGAGGCTTTTCTTGAAGGTGGGAAGGAGTACGATGACCAGACGTGGTTTGGCAGCTCATTCCACCACCAGGGAACCACACTTGAGAAATGTCTGGAGAGACACTTTTCACATGATGGAAGGAGCTCCAAACGACCAAAGGGGGGCAGGTTGGACAAAAGCAGTGAGGAGCCATTTGATTGAGATGGGAGTCTGTCCACTGAGGTACCTGTAAGTCAGCCAGTCACTCGGGAGGACTCCAACCAAGAGGACTCCAACTAAGAGGACTCCAACTGAGAGGACTCCAACCAGAAGGACTCCAACCA
>JAABNY020000034.1:21940286-21966250 GCA_015164015.2 Brevimyrus niger
GAACCGTAAGTTATTAACGCTTTTGTAATCATCAGAACATTTTCACTACATTTTAAAGTCATAAACGTACAGGCATGCCATTACCTCCCATTCATGATTCGTCATGGATGTCTGATGCATTGCTGTACTCAGACATGTTTCAGTCTGAGTTGCACCATTGTCTTCATTGTCTACAAGACGGCAAGGTGCTTATCCAGCTTCATCTGATTACCTGCACATGCCCACCCTGCGCATCTTTAAATGCAACCCTGCATCTGTGCAGGTGGAGCCTGAAAAGCCTTCTCCCTTCTCCCATGCCTCACTTTCTCTGATCTCATATTAAATATAAAGGGGAAATGACTTTATATTAAATATAAAGGGGAAATGACTGTATCGATAAAATATATTAGAATTAATACTAATAAAGCATAAAGTATGAAATGAACTAGGATCCGATAGATATCAGCACGATGCCTTGAAAATACAAATGTAAGTTGTATCTTTGTGAAGCCTCTCCGGACATAAGAATAAAGGTTTTATTGAAGGGCGTCTTCGTGATGCCAACAGCGTGCGGTAGACTGTGGAAAAAATTCATACCATTCTTTTTTTTAATACTTCGGGTAGTTCTTCATCTGCCACCTCCGCGCCTTATCTCCATTAAGGACACTGCTCTATCTGCCTCTCTCCCCCTGAAATACCCCGTTTGAATTTATCCAAAGGTCAAAATTTAATTAAATAGGAGAATTTCAACGTGTCTCTTTAAACCTTTATAGACACGCAGGCTGCTGCGAATTAAATGCTTAGCGCACATATTAGACTCATTAAAGATGGGATGGTGCAGCCCGTCTTATGGATGCTTTTATACTCGGGAGATAATTTGTTCCCGGCCAGCGCAACATTTCAGATTACAACCCCGTTAACCAGCAGTTTCTTTTATCCCGAAAAATCGCATCGGCCATAAAAAGCGACAGAAAATATCACATGCCACTTCTAACATCTGTCTGGGAATAACGGCGACCACACAATACCATGGCACGCGTGACTGACCGCGGGGCCGCCAGCGCTGCGTGACGCGCGCTCATGCGACACAGATGTTTGTGTGCGATGTAGCGTCTGAGCAGGAAAGCGCACTTATGTGTGTCTCTGTGCCGCTATCTTTGAATCCGACGTGTATTTATTGCACGATTCTCTCCAAGTGGGAATCTTACCTGTCAGCCACGTGCTGAGTGTGGCCTGTCGGAATATCTACTGTATGTTGTGCCTCGATACTCCTGCACAGGTACGGCTGTGTTCAGGCACACGGGCTGTGTTGCTGTGAAGGCGGGAGTTCCACTGTTTGTTTGCCTATTTATGCATGTGCTTTTATGTGTGTGTATGTATGTACTGTATGTGTATGTGTGTTCTTTCCTACCTCCCGCCTCCCAAACAGACACTAAGGAGCACACTTAACAATGGGGGCACACTTAATCTGGAACACAGACACTAGGGAATACACTTACTTTGGCCCACAGACACTTGAGGGCACACTTACTCTGGCGCACAAACAGTATGGAACACACTTACTCTAGTGCACAGACGCTAGGGGGCAGACTTACTCTGGCACACAGACACTATGGAACACACTTTGGTGCACAGAAACGATGGAGTACTCTAATGTACAGACGCTAGGGGGCACACTTACTCCGTCGCGCAAACACTAGGGAGCACGCTTACTCTGGCCCACAGGCTCTAGGGATCACGCTTACTCTGGCCCACAGGCACTAGGGAGCATGCTTACTCTGGCCCACAGACACTAGGGAAAACATGTTCTGTGGCCCATAGACACTAGGGAGCACACTTACTCTGACCCACAGACACTAGGGACAACACTTACTTCGGCCCACAGACACTAGGGAGCACACTTACTCAGACCCACAGACACTAGGGAGCACACTTACTTCACCCCACGGACACTAGGGAGCACACTTACTCTAACCCACAGATACTAGGGAGCACACTTAATCTGATCCACAGACACTAAGGAGCACACTAACTCTAACCCACAGACACTAAGGAGCACACTTACTCTGACCCACAGATACAAGGGACCACACTTACTCCGGCCCACAGACACTAGGGAGCACACTTACTCTGACCCAAAGACACTAGGGAGCACACATACTCCGGCCCACAGACACTAGGGAGCGCACTTACATTGACTCACAGACACTAGGGAGCACACATACTCCGGCCCACAGACACTAGGGAGCACACTTACTTTGACCCACAGACACTAGGGAGCGAACTTACCCTGACCCACAGACACTAGGGAGCACACTTACTCTGACTCACAGACACAAGGGACCACACTTACTCCGACCCACAGACACTAGGGAGCACACTTACTCTGACCCACAGACACCAGGGAGCACACTTACTCCGACCCACAGACACTAGGGAGCACACTTTCTTTGACCCACAGACACTAGGGAGCACACTTACTCTGGCCTACAGACACTAAGGAGCACAGTTATTATGCCCCACAGAAACAAGGGAAAACACGTTCTCTGGCTCTCAAACAATAGGGAGCATGCTTACTCCGACCCACAGACACAAGGGAGCACACTTACTCTGACCCACAGACACCAGGGAGCACACTTACTCTGACCCACGGACACTAGGGAGCACACTTACTTTGAGCCACAGACACTAGGGAGCACACTAACTCCCAGGAAGTGGTCACTCTGGCTGCCCTGTGACTCCCTGCAGCCAGCTCTGAGCTCCCTGCCGGCATTAATGAGGGAATATATTTTAAGTGGCACTCTAATGTCCCCAGTCTCCCATCATCATGGCTGCCTTTTCAAAGGCTAGCTCGTACATTTTTTTTTTAATTAAGCAGGCTGTTTACTGTTTGCTGAAACTTCATGGGGAGAGACAAGCTAGCCCACCCTCACCCCCCTGAAAAAGGACATAAACCGAAGCGGTTTGCTTTTATGCAGTTTTACCCGCTGCTCTTTCAGTTGGGACCATTAAAATGTCTAACAACAGGCGACAGTTCAGAGGTCATCAAAGGCTCGGTGTGGGATTTCATTCACATCAAACACAGGCCAACGAAAACCAAGGCTCGGGTGTAAAAGGACTTTCGCTGACCATGCCCCCCCCCCCCATCCCAGGCTTTGTTGTGGAGAGGGAGGGGTCGCGAGCATTTTCAGTCTGCATACACAGTTATGGCCTCATTTACAGTGGGGGCTGAAGAGCGACGGTCTCTTCCCGTTTTCCATGGGCTTCCAGATTTGCAAGCAAACCACTCACCCTGTCAGAGACACACATTTTCCATGACCACTCTTCATTTTGTCAAGTCATGCTGTCCTTGGTGGGGCCCAGGAAAAAGACAGACACAAACAAGCCTTGGTGACCCGCTAGCTGGGAGTTGCAGCAGAAAGCTACAGTCTGGCCCCGCTGGCCTCTTTGTCGCGGCCCCTCTCCTGGGGCCCCACTGGCCCCTCTGTTGTGTCCTCCTGCCAAGGTTCTTCTCCTGCTCTCTTGCAGCGGACAGAGTGCCGGCAGGTCATTTGATCATCTAGTTTACAAGATCAAAAAAAAAAAGAAAAGATTTCTTTCCCCCCAATGTGGATCAAAAGGCTGCTGCTTGCTGGGTTTGCGCCACAGCACAGACGCTGCTACATTATTGTACTTCAAAAAAGTACAGGGGACAAGGCTCATTCGATACCTAAAGAGGAAATATCTCGCTTACTTTTGTTTTATCCTGGGGAATCGGCTCTTTTTCCGTCTTTATTTGCTCTGGCTCGAACGTTGCCTAAATACATGAGGACAGGCAATAGAAACAGGTCTTAGCAGAACCACAACATCAGGAAATTACTTTGGTTTGACATTCACCTTATAAGAACCTTGATTTATAGTAAAGGGGGGGGGGGACGTCAGCTTTTATGAAATTCTCCTTCATCTCTTTCTCGTAGGTTGCTAGCTTCCTTCCGTCCTTCCCTACAGCTTTCTCTGATTTCCTGGGGCTTGTTAGCACACTGTAGCCTCACTACTCAGTAAATGCTGTTAGTCCCAGTTATAGTCGAGCCTGTCAGCGGCACGGACGTCTGTGTTTTTCATAATTACTGTGTAACTTTGGTATTAATCAGCGCCGACTGGCTCTGCCCCTTCCCCCTTTAGGTGCGGCCGTCGGCAGGCACTTCTTCTCGATAGCACTCAGACATGGTGCCTGGAGGACTTTGCGGCCACCTTCTACGACTCCACTGGGGTGGCAAGAGCTATTTTCTGGTTGGCTTCCTCTGCTGGTGTAAAAGCTGCCCCAGGACCCTCGCCGCTCATCTGGCTCATGTACTTAATGACTTCCTTATCCCTGACACACCACCCTGTTCACTGGCCAGACTCTGAGTCACGGTCTGCGCCCTGGAACCTGTGAGACCGCTGGATTGCGGCTCTTTCCATGCCCCATGACGACTCGGACTTTAATGGCATCTTGGCCCTCTTGCCGGTTTGGGATCTCGTCAGAAGATGAGGAGCCATTTTCCTAACAGATCAGGTAATTAAAGTCATTTCTCTGGCATGAAGTCCTCTCTCCGTCCCCGACTGCCTTGTCATCGTGGTGCATTTTCAGCCTAAAACCTTCTCTTCACGTAGCCTGACCCCTCCCGCCGTTAGCGGCCCTCCTGACCTTGGAGGCCTGAATCTCCTCCTGGCTTCAGCTGCCTTCCCCTTCAGGTGTCATCCGGAAGGCAGCACCGTCTGCATGACAGGTATCTTTCTTCTTTCTTGTGCACTTATTTTAATGTCTTCCCCTTTCTTCTTTCAAAAAATGCCGGTAAAGCACTTTGTAAACCCTATGGTTCAAACGGTGCTATATAAATGAAGACTGATTGGTTGATCGATTGATCGATTATCTGTGACATTAAGCCTGTCCAGTGTCCTAATCATGCGGTGACCTCCGTTCTATATTTGGATGTCTTCTGGTCATTATAAGGACAAAGTCCAGTCATTTGGAATATTGTCAGAGTGTTGGAAATGGAAACTGACCAAATGGAATCTGGACAGTTTGCCCCTCGGGAAGTAAACTCAAGATTATGACAGCGGACGGGTCGACACACACTGGCCCCGATCCCGATAATGGATATGGTTGTTCCAGGCACATATCCTGATAATGGATCAGACTGCAGGAATTCACAGTTAGTCTTTGGTTTCCACAGGGAAATAAATGCTGGTCCTGTAGCATGTTTTAATGAAACGAAAACGATCGCAGGAGGGAACAGTGAGCAGAGTCAGGACCCGAATGAATCGGCAGCAAATATGCGATGTAGGTGATATGAAAACCTGTGATGTTGCAGATGTAGGAGAGCAAGGGAAGGACTGATTCTACTCTTGAACTAGGTGATCGATCACTCTGCGCTTACTGAAAGAATAACATGGATTGTATAAGACATCCCTCAGGATCGAAACGAGGCCCCCGGGGGGATCCGTTAAGCGGATGCCGTCAAAACTGTCCCGTGGGGGAATCCCACTCATCACGGTGTGACATCACTTGGGGGGGTAGGGGTATAAAATTGTATTATTAAACAAGTATTACACTTGCACCTGAATGTGGCCTCTTAGCCTAACCCTCTACTAATGCTAGATCAAACGCACCCGTTGTGTTTGCATTCCCCAGATTGACTTCTTGTTGTTCTAGGCTGACGGGGGGGGGGGGGGGGGGGGGGGGGGTGGTGCAATACATCACCCTGCACCGGGGTTCAGTGGCGTGCGGCTTTATAAATCGATGGGCATTAACATGGCTAACGATTGGAATCACGACACTAAGCTGCCCTTGTTAATAAGAATAAGGCCTCTCGTGGATTTAAGGGTTTAACATTTAACACCTCGGTTTGTGCGTAGCGCCTCCTCCTGGCCGGCGCATGAATATGCGATGGCCGTCCTTCGGCAGGCGCCGCTGAGCCGCTCTCGCCCCAGTGAAATGTCACGTTTATTGAACAACATTAGCCGAGCTGACGAACAACAAACCATTGTTCGGCCACTTTGTTCTTTCTTGTTAAGCAGAAAAACAACAGACTAATGACATGGGGGGGGGGGGTAATCTGTTAATCGACACTTCGAGCTGGACAGCATGTTTTTTTTTTCCCTTCACTGCAGACAGCGGCTGAGCAGGGAGGGGGTCTCACTGTATAATATGTGCAGAACCTTGTGACATTGGGAAGGTGGATGAGAAGGGGGACACAAAGCGGGTGGGGTGGGTGCAACGTTGAGAAATACAGAAAGGTCTGAGTGACCCCACCTATGAGTATGAGAGACAAAGCGGATAGGTAAACTTGCACAGGTGACTGACTGGGCTGATCATCTGACCCCATCCATTCCTGGGGCAGGCTCCGCCCCTACCTGGGATAGATCCTGCCCCTTACACCGGAAACCCATGTCCACATCCTGGAACAGGCCCCGCCTCTATGTGGGACAAGCTCTACCTCTACATAAGACAGGCCCCACCTCTACATGGGACATGCTCTACCTCTAAATAAGATAGGCCTCACCTCTACGTGGGACAGGCTCTACCTCTACATAAGACAGGCCCCACCTCTACGTGGGACAGGCTCTGCCTCTCCCCAGCATGTTCACCCCCTTCCCACACTAACCTCATGTTGTACTGTCATCTAGAATACTTTTTACACAGTTCCTGATAGGTATAAATTCTATCTGTGGATTCAGAACAGTATGAAGACCTCTGAACAACACAAGCAACTACTGAGCTCTCCCTGTAGGCCCATCAGGGAAGAGCCGCCTTAGACCCCTGCAACCATTTTCTGGTCAGTTTCACTTCCCTCAAATAACACAGTCGAACTTGCAGAAACATTAAGGGCTAATGTGTTCCAGTCTGGCGGTTATGTGATGCCAGAAACAAGGAGATGTCTCTTGCACCTGTAATCGAGTAACGGGGGTGAGGCAGGGCCTCCGTTAAAGCAGCCGCAATTAGAACGCTCTCTCCGTCCCCGTAGGACGCATCAATATGTCAGCCACATGTGTTGTGTCTTTCTCCTTGCAGAAAGAATCCAAGCCAATTCGCTTTCAGGCAGAATGTGCTTTTGCATCAAAGCATTAATCGTGTTCAAAAGGTAAACGGTGGAATTGTATTAAATCTTTCATTTATTCGCCCCAGGGGACAAGTAAATCATGCCTTTAATTTGTTTAGCCCTTATTGGGGTGCGTGTTTGAGTCTGTGTTCCCATGCCTTTGTGAGCTGATGTACTCTTCTCCTGTATCACATCGGCCGCAGGATTGAAGTAGACATTAAAAAATCACGGGCACACCGATTAGGGACTGAAAGCGAACGTGCAATAAGCGCAGTGAGCTCTGGATATGTTTTGTCTCCCCTTCATTTGTGGGGCAGACAGGTGACCGCGTCTGTCCAATCACATTCCAGGAAGAGGTGGAGATGCGGCCTGTCACTTAGCATCCAGGACGAGATGGCCGCAGCGCGGCGAGAGAGGGGAACGGGGGCACCGGAGGGACATTAATAATGTACCGGCTCTCCGTCTGTGTGGAAATTTCATCTCCCATCTAGTGATGACAATGCTGTCCCCAGGGCCGGGGGGGCAGGGAAGCAAGTCCGGGAGCAGGAAGCCCCATTCAGCAGAAACGGCTGCGGCCAACAGGGCGGCCCCGGTGATGAGGTCCACTACACACCGCACATCATAATACCCTGGTGAGATTATCCAGCAGATTAAAGTAATCTGCTCTCGGCAAGCAGGCCTTAAGTCAGCCACAGCATCTTCTCAGCTCTCAGCTCGCCGTCACACATGAAAGTGGAATGATCCCGAATTTGGGGACACAAGGGGAGTGACACCAGCCCCGCTTCGAGTTTCTGCGCTGCCTCAGCCTGCCCTTCTGTAGCACACAGCCTATTCCTGGAAACGAGTCACTGTACAAAATGTGACAATCAGCATCTCTAAGTATCAGGATGCATCGCAGAGTGCAGAGATGTACAGGTCGACAGAGGCGGACATTTCAGGTCCAGAAAGTAAAAATCCAAACTAGGATTTTGTTTCAACCAGCCAGTTGAGGATTCTGTAACTGTGACTCTTTATACTCAACTGGTTGGTTGAAACAAAATCCTGGTGTCCACCTCTGCAGGTCGAGCAAACCGCCCATGCCCGTCAGGGATTATGCTTTGCGTTATATTTAAAATCTACTGGGAGGAATCGGGAATCCAGGCAATGTTGTTTACACACCTAATCTGACCCTTTTAGCAGCTGTATTGTGACTGGGAATAAATTAAAATACAGCCCCACACACAAGACGCTCACTTGCTACAGCTCAACGTCACCCAAGGTCAAGCCTATAAATTGTTTTTGAGTGAGTTTCCGTCGTTTTTCTACTGAGCCGAGGCCAGAGGGGACCCTTAGATGCTTCAGAGATTCTTCTCTACCTCTTAATCTATCAACGAAGGATGAGAGATTGGTAAAAGACCTTGTTCGCCAGCTAGGGCACCCTTGCTGCATTCCGGGACGGCCAGGTGAACGAGGCTAAGTGCTCCGATCCCCGGCAACAGCCTCAACGTACTTTGATGTTTATAAAAATCCGCAGATTGCTGTTGCTACCTTCCTGCATCAGGGAGGACTGGCAGGACAGCCTCGTCTACTCAAAGTTACTAATGATGTTTATTTTACCCTCTGTTCTCTGCCTGGAATTAGTGGGAAGAGAGTGTTTGCATTTGCATCTGTTGGTTGGCACAGGGGAGGGTAAGGAGGGGGGGGTCAGGAGGGCTTCTAACTCACTCCACCGATCACACGGATCGTTGAACTCAATTTTGTGGAGCCGCCCTTCTGAGATATAGCTGAGGTATGCCAAACCTACAGGAATGATACAAACTCACGCCAGTTATGGTATTAAACCATGGCCAAGCAGATTCAAAGAAAAGATTTTATGGTGTAAAATATTTTGAGCTCTGTCAATGAAGTTTTGGAGGAAAGTTCGGGAGTTAATAAATCAGACTGACACAATGCACTATGGATTTGTTTAGTGTGAGATTATACTAGAGGCTTGAGATTACATGGATATGAGAGACAATAATAATTCCGAGCTTGGTCCAAGACTGTTGACATGCTTCTACAGAACATAGCATACAAAATATAAAATTTAATGGAAGATATGAATTGTTAAATAGTCATTTTAATATTTATTATTATTTATTTGCAAAGCCGTACCCTGTGTGACATTTTAGACGGGAGCTTGGGTCAGTCCTTCAGCTGCGGACGCCACAGTAGGGGTCCAGAACACCAACGCTGATGATGACTGGAGGTGGAAGTCTGGCTTCATTCCATATGCAGGAAGGCGACTCGTACGTGGAAACCTCCAATGCAGAGGAAGAATTTTGATTCAGAAGTTTCCCTCAGTTCCTCTGCTCTTCTTTTATTGAGGAGTGTGTGCGCTTTGCTGTTCGGGAGGTGATGGGTTTGTGAAATGCGCTGAAGAGTACATATCGTACATACTGGGGCTCTCAAAGGCCTGACACCCACTTATCTGATTGCACTGTATCTCTTGGACGCTCTTGGATCTGACTTTTTGATTTGATCTGGTTGCTCAACTGATTGTGATTGTTGATCCCGCTCCTTTGGTTTTGGTTGCCTGTTTGTGTGTTTACTTCTCTGGCTTTTGACCCTTGACTGTCTTGCTAGGTCATGTGGCTCAGTGGGCTAAGCCTCATTGGCTGTAGCCAGAAGGTAGTTAGTTTGAGCCTGGCCTTGCCACATTGACCAATCCTTGAGCAAGGCCCTTAACCTCCAGCAGCCTGGCTGCTGCTATGGGCGGCTGTCCTTCTCGGTCAGCTTACTCTCACCTACAATGAGCACGTTGGGGGAGGCGTAAAGAGAATTTCCCCACAGGAATCAATGAAGAATCTATAAAGAAACATAAACTGCTACCTAGGGTCACTCACTGTGTGTGTGCACCTGTTGTAGGGACTGACTGCCTGTTTTTTGTTTATAAATCTTTTTGTTTATAGACAAAGGTTCTGTGTGTTGTTTTTTTTGGAAATGAGCTATAACTAAGTTTTCTTTCCTCAGGTAGTGGAGGGTGTTTTGATTGTTGTATTGTTGCGGGTCCTTCCCAAAGCTAACCCCGATGAAACATTGTAACTCTCATAAATACACACTGCACCATTCCCTTTATGTACCTTGTGGGCTTGTTTTGACAGCCCTGTGCCCCGCTACACCGTTCTGTACGACCGAACCATGCATGCGGTCATAACAAACCGAACTCGTTGCTATATGTGAGCTGAAGCATAATACTAAGGTCTTCTTATAATTCCTGGAATAATATAAATGCGGCTCTTCAACTGCAGAGGAGCGCGCTGGCTAATATAAGTGATGCCCATTGATGTCGGCATAAAGGTTAAGTGCTAGAACCACTCTTTCTGTTTAGCTTGCATTAGTCAGAGCAGCTGGCACAGCTGCCTACGCTGATGTCTGTAAGTATAAATGTGTCTTTTTTTCGGTCTTTATCTTGCTGCTGTTCTCAGTGATTCCCATGTTCCCATCTGCTTAGGTGCCTTGGAGCAGATATCGGACCCTGAGATCAGCGAACCTTCAGGAAGGAGCCTGAACCCAGACGGCAGCCGTTGTCTTCCGTATTGCAGTCCGGCTGACTTGTGTGACCCAGTGCTCGAAGACCTCCTGCACAGCAGGATTCCCGCAGAAAAACACGGAGATCATCCCTGCAGCAACGTTCCGTTCCTTCTAGATCCTCTTCCTGCAGCATTTGTGGCAGTCGTTTTACTTCTGCAGGAATCCTGCTGGACAATTGTGTGCAAGCTTTGAAAACTGTCTTTACTGTTCCCTGCAGGATTCATTAATGAATTTCCTGTAGCTATACAAGATTTTGACTTATCTGCAAGGATCAAGGTAAGTGGCTTAAATCATCATATTAAACACATTCGGTCAATAAGTATAAATGCCTTTAAACAAAATTTAACACTGAAATTGATCAAGCACAGTAAGATTTAAAACATTCATTGATTTGATTAATCATGTTAGGAAATTAGTCTAAAAAAACAACAGCAGCACGGTACTTAAAGCTGTAACCAGTAATGCATTATAGTGGTCAAGATAAGAATTAATAAAGCATTGCAGCATCTTCTATTAATAGCGATAAGGCATTATAGTGTTGATTATAATACTTCATAATGCCCAATAAAGCTCTCATCTACAATGTACTATAAAAGCCTTCACAATGCATTATAATGGGTGGTATAAGCATTAAGGATGCTTTGACCTGCATTATAAAAGTACCTATAGTGCATTATAGATGAGAGCTTTATGAGCATTCCTATTGCATAAAAATGTATGTCTTTTTATATCCATGTTGCAATACTGCATTACGAATTGCATTATAACGTGTTATGAATGTTCATAAATTCTTATAGATATGGCATTCATAAAGAGTTAACAAAATTTTTTAGACAACATTTTCAATTACAATTATAAATAATTGTAACCTTTATACAATTTCTACGTTATATTTATGTACATTCATTATTGGTATGTTGTTAATCGCTTTATATAGAAATAGAAGCACCTTGTAGCTGCACCTGCAGGTAGACACTGAGAGAATATAGCTCATCTGTCGCCCATGCACGTCTTTCGCTAGCCATCTGCCACCTTCATGAATGGTCAGTCTCCGATCACATGACTGCTTTTTGGCAAAATACTTCTGAAAGACAGATCACCCCTCAACCCAGGTGTAACTGTAACACTGGCACATACTGCTCTTAGTACGCCTTACAGGTACAAAACACACAAGGCTTTTGGAGCTCCAAATCCAGCAGTCAGCGCCCAACATCCACCAATGTTTTCTTTGTGCAAAATAGCCATCCCGGAAGGTTTATTTCCTGCACTTAATCATGCTCAGTGATACCCACCCCGGCACACTCCCAACCCGCATACGCGAATTGCCTTCTACGTTTCCATTCTATGAGAGGTCGACATTCCGGAACTTTCTGTGCCGAAAGTGGAACATGAAGAACTCGGGCAGGACTGTGCAGAACGCTGCGGGTGTAAGCATATGGGACACGGGACTCGGCACAGTCACACCGGTGTGCAGGCAGATCCTCATTTGGCGCCCAGCCTTGCGTTCGTCTGCCACAGTGACGCTCATCATGCTGCCTGACTGCTAGTACTGCTGCGACAGATACTAGAAAGACAAGAGTCAAATGACGAACTTTCATCAGGTGTTTGTATATTAGATCATTGTTTCTGGTTTGGTTATGTAGGTAATCGATTGCTTTGGACTGTTTGGGGAAGTATTCTGTGTTTGATTGGTTGAGTGAAGAAATATGGATTCTTGACTTTAGCGTTCAGTTGGCTTGTTAATAAAAAGACCTTTACCAGGAAAGACGTCCTACATTCGCTGCCCAGAAAATGTAAAAAAAAAATTTTAGATATCATACTACTAACAGAAAGAAAAGAGTATATACTTCCTTACACTGTAAATGTGTTTTTTTTTCATTTGGACACGTATACTTTTCATTATTATTCAGTTTTTGTGTAACTTGTCTTATTTTGCTGGCTGTTCTACTTCAACTTTGTTTGATAAAATATTTAAATCACCATATCAATGTGAGCCTCCTATAGTTCAGTACTTAGGGGAGGTCATTTGCACCTCTGTGCCCAGTTTACATCCAGTCACATGGTATAACGCAGCCACACAAACTACAATAATGGAAAAAATAAATTATGTTCCTGCCATTTTTCTACCTCTGATTTATTGCTAGTCATAAAATGTGAACACACCACATATATAAATATTTATTGGAGACAGATTACATTATGTTCCTATTAGCAGTTTTTAAAACATAATATTATTTAATTTTGCAGATGCCTTTTCTCCAAGGTAACTTACCACAGCTTCTCACGATAAGAACGACTGACTTTTCCCATATTTCCCATCTAAACAAATAGTCAATCAGTAAATTTTTAGGGAAAAACGCATACTTATTTTAATTTGCACTGTAATTCGGTGAAAATGGGGCGAACATGCAGTTAATCTGACTTAATTAAAAGTGAACAGATATAAATATGTAGCTTGCATGAAGTACTCGTTAAAACAACTGATTTTAATATGCAGCTTATGCTGGAATTCACACTGAACGTCGACTTTGGCTGAGATCTAAGAAGATCATCACCAGCTGACAAAACAAAGGGATTAGAAATGTCGCACTTTCTGCTCACTGCATTCAGCCTTTTACTTTCGACTCCTGTCTGTCGTCGCGCCTTTGATACTCAAGCCGCAACCAGCCACAACACATTCATAATTAATTGTCAGCGTGCACATAGTACATATCAAGACCATTTTATCCAAAATGTAATGATTTGGTGGGAGACCGAACATGTTCTGGAGTGTAACAGCAGATACGTGAAGAGGAATCATGTTACTGTAATTCTGCTGCAGCATTTGTTGGGTTTTAAAGACACCAGTTTTAATTGAAATTTCTTTTTTTTTTACCCATAAAGCTGTTCTCAAGTGACATGTTTGGCCGTGCCAGAATAGCCAAACACTGGGAAACAGATGGTTTCAGTAGCGTTATGCTCAATGGATGTTCCTTCCTCACCGTATCTGGTCAATTATGTGAGCCCATAATTTTTTTATGAGCTAATTATCGTGGTTTAAAAAAAAGCTTTCTTAAAAGCTTCCACGCTGCCGGAGAAGTGAGAAGTTTCTAGAACTCTCAGTACGGCACAGTCAGTACAGAACTGCGGGTAATAAGAATAAAAGGAAAAGTGAAATATGCTGCCTTTGAGTACTGCCGATGTTAAACCCACCTCAATAGACAAAGTAATATTAATGTCACCCTCATCTCTTACTGTGGTTGCCAGTTACCTCGAATGTGCAGTGAAAGTGTTTTATTTCTAAAATTGTACATTTCTACTCGAAGAATTTGCTATCAGGTCAGAATTTAGGGTTTGCGCATATGTGCAATTGCCGTATGTCCAGTAATGTCTTTTTTTGTAGTATATGGCTTGCTTATAAATTTAACAAATATGTATTATGTGCAATTATGATAAGCAGCTGTACACTGGGTAAAAAATATACCTAATGTAAAGATATGTTGGACAGTAAAGATACGATATGAGTAGCCATGCAAAAATACAAATAACTGTGCATATACCAAAAATGCACTGAGTTTAAAAGGTAACTAACAGACACAAATTTTTCTACCTGCACCTGTTAGTGGCTGCCTGTCCAAACCATGCCAGAGCGAAAAGGAGTCCAGGGGATCCAGCCAGGACTCCAGTTCCCAGAAGGCCACAGGGCGTCTGTCCTACAGCTCCCACTGTGGCAATCCATGATTCAGGCCAACGCTAGCTTGGTCGCCATGGCAGCCGTCTGCTCCGTTTGTGAGCGGGTGTTTGGGTCCAGGCTCCCGCGGCCTGTTGGTGTGTGTGTGGGTTTTGGGCGAGCTGGGCAGAGGAGAGCACCGTATGCCGTGCGTGCAGGGCCCTGACATGCCTTGAAAATCCCTGCCGGTAGAATCAGTAAAAGCCAATTATTCAGCCGATCGCTTGCGCTATAGCTAGCAGATGTCCTGAATTAAAGGACTGCTTTTTTTTAACATACGGAAAATCGTTAATTAAACTTCTGTCGAGAAAACTCGCAAAACCCAAATAGCAGAACTGCGGTGTTATCTAACACAAGTGGATTATAACAATTTTTATTTCGTATTAGATAATGGTGAGTATGTTCCAGTTTACGACCTGATGACATGCTTTACACAGAATGGTCAGTGTCAGAGCAGGCCTGCTAACGGGTAGCTAACTTGTCCCTGACATCTCCCAGTTGGCCTTTGGCAAAATTTGGAACCAGAAAGAGGATGCAAGATGGGAACACTGGGGAAGCTGTGGTTCAGACAGGCTGGGCTTGCCAGCACACGCTCAGGATGGGCCTGGGGGGTGCAGAATAGCAGCCAGTAGGCAGGAAATTGCAGGAATTTGCATGACAGGCCTGCCCTGACTCTAAGGTGACAAGCTCCATATTTTTTTTCCCCTTTCTGGGTCTGTATGTTGGATTATTAAATTTCATCGGTGCAACTAAAGTTGCCTTTTTTATGAGTCTTGTAGGTTAGGGACCCAGAGGGATGGGAAGAGCGATAAGCACTTGGACATGAATCAGAGACGCGGCAATGCAGGAAAGAAAGCTTGCCAAATCCCGGCCCTCGTAATTGGGGTTATCTGCAATCCGACTGCCGTTCATCACGATTCAAGAAGAAACAGTGGTAAAACAGGTGCATTGAACTTATCGCAACAGTTCCAGCTGGGTGCCGCGGAGGAAAGGAGAAAAGGTCCAGGATCTTTGTGATTTCATGCGTGCAAATGCATCAAATCATCGGTCCGTTTTCCTTCTCGCAAATGATTTAGAAAAAACAAAACAAACAGTGGCTCAGTCTGATCCCAGTGGGTATATAAAACACAAACATTCAGAGAGGGAACACACACATAGAGTGGTATAAATCAGGCCACTGAAAAACCAAAAGTTGGGCTTTGAACTGGGACAAATCGCACCAAACATCCACCCAGTGCGTCTGCACCAACTTGGTGGCCAAAAGGATTGGGAGACAGTCGTCACTGTCCAGATGGATCACAGGCCGCGCACAACCCTGCTGGCTCCTCTGTCCGGCGGGAAAAACGGTGCCGGGGAAGAAAGGGTTTAAAGCAGAATTAGGTATGCGTTGTGATCTCCATCTGGCAGGCCAGATACCTGCAAAGGTACGATAGAGCAACGCGGGCTGGAGCGGGAATAAATAGCCAATGACATTTCTCTAATGAAGCCCCCAACGCATCAGTTGTGGTCAGCACTATCGTCAGATTCCTATGGCAACAGGCGAGGGTGAGTCGTCAGAAACGGCAGAAGTTAATTAGGAAAATGTCACAGGCTTATAGCGACCAGACAACAACAGTCCCACCCCCCTGCTGGCGAATATATTATTAGACATTAAAATAAGCAACCTCATTACATGCCCCAGACATCTCCTGTTGTTTCAGGCTTCTCTGCCGTGCTCTGATTTCGCAACGTTCTTCTCCCAACGTGGGCAAGCTTTGAAAAGCTAATGCTACTGACGTCGGCCTGCAGGTTACACCCGCCTGCCCAGGGTACGTTCTTTTTCTAAGACACTCTCCGGCAGATGGCCCAAAACATGATCTCATAACGTAAAGGGCACTGCAAGGGGGGCGTGGAGATTTCAGGGTGCAGAAAGGCCATTTTCCCGAGCCACAAACAAGCCTGACTGGATTGGTAGCTAAGCAGCAATTGACATGACGGTGGAAGGGGCTCACTGACCAAACAGGCAGATTGCCACCCCCATCCATTGGCTTGCATCAATTAGTCAGCTATTAATAGACCCTACATGACCACATTGCCCTCACAATGCCTCCCTGATTTCGCCCGAGCCTCAGGCGCATTTCTAGCAACCCCCCCGTACTGTGACAGCCTGAGTACCCAGCATTGCTGCACCAACGGGTGCTGGTTCCAGCCCATTTCCACGGCCTAACTGCTCCAAGAAGTGCAGTAATTTATTATTGGGACTGTTCATCCCAGGGAAGTTCCCCAAACGGAATATGTTATTAGGATATAAATAAGTAAGCCATATGTTTTCTGAATTTGACCTGTATTATTTGGGTTCAACTTGGATTGAATGAAGAAGACAGATGGGAGAGAGAACGGGCCTGATCAAAAGGTCTTGGCTATGTGGTATTATTGTCCTCATATTTTTGTGATCAACGGTAATAATCATGTCTTTTACATGACTGGCAGGCTTATTGACGAGGACAAGCCAACAATGAGGTCTGGCAAATTCTCTCCTTCCCTAGTTATATGTACTGAATTTAATGGATGTATCTAATATTTAATATAGAGAACTTATTGATTTTGTATCTTATTCTATAATTGTATCTTATCTATTCTCATTTTCTTTGTAAACCTCCCTGGCAAAGAGTAGTCTGAATGTAAAAACAGACACAAATAATACATAGAGAATACAGACTCCAAGGACCGCAGTGAAGCCCGGCGTTTCTAGAATGTAGGGTAAAGAATGTACCCGCTCATTAAATAAATATTAGAAGTACAAAAGTGCTGCGTAGAAGCTGGTTAAGTACCAGAATCAATCAGCGAAGATCCAGCATCGGCATGGTTCTCCAGAACCTGGGTCAAAATGGCCCAGCTCAGTGTGGTCTCCGGGGCTTTCGCCTTGTCTTAGGAGACGCTGAGCTCCGTCGTAAGTCAGGTGAATGAAGCCACCGGTATCATGAATGAAGCAGTAAACCGCCGGCACGCAAAGGGACACATGAAACAGTTAAATATTTAAAGGTTGGGTTTTTGTGCATTGGAATGAATGAATGGAGGGAGAATAGAGAATTGGAGCAAGAGGGAAGAAAGAGAGGAGTTAGGAGAAGAAGATGTTACGCCTTCGGCTTCGAGTCTTTGTTCGTGTGCCGACCCAGGACCTAACGGACGTTACGTCAAATCCTTTATTACAATGCAATATAGAAAGTAGTTAGCTGCATAACATCGGGACCAATGTTGATAGGATATGCAAACTAGGAGAATTCCCCCATTCATTCTGAAACAGTCAGCAGCAATGCACCATGGGAATGCTTAGATGGAAAATTTTCATCCAGTTTCTTACAATTTTATAGAAGTATTTTATTTTTTAAAAATGTAGTTGAGTTCACCATTTCATTATGATGTTAAAAGTACAGGAATGTTAAGTCTGGTTAATTTCCTCATCGCACTCCCCTTAAAAGTCACGCTTGGCCTTTAAGTCGCATAAAACAGCAGCAGTTGGCAGAGGCTGCTCTGCTTCTGCCATTGTCTTTCTCACCAAAATGACCTTTCAGGCACTTAGGTGGACAGATGAGCCTGATTGGTGGTTTTATTCAGTGCAGATGAGAAGCTTTTTGCATTCTTGTTCTTGGATTCTCCTCTACCACGGTTATGTAATACAGGGTTTTGCAAACTCTGTAGTCCATGTTTTTGCTCCCTGCCAGGCAATCCACATTTTTGGGAGCTGGCAGGGAGCAAAAACATGGACCGCTGGGGGGGGGTCACATGAGCCGGGTTCAGAAACACTCAGCTAATGTATTTAAAACCATCATGACGATAATAATGAGTGTTCTCTGAACCATGGACACAAAATAAACTAACCCGATGAGATGAATAATATCTCATTATTCAGAAGCAGCAATGTCATAAAAAATGACATTTTGATATAATTTATCGAAACATTATTGATTACCTTCACTCACGAGCCAGTTTCCTGAGAATTTTCAACATGCTGGACAAGACAAAATGAAAATAAGAAATATTGGCTACACTTTACTTAAAGCAGTCAGCATAATGCATAATTCTCATATCGACCATTATAATGCATTATGAAGGTATCTATAGTACAGTATAGATGAGACTTGTTCTCTTTGCTGTCTGTCTGTTATTCTCACCTCAGTCCCGTTGTGGTTTAAGACGGCCGTTGTGTAAAAATAACAAAAAAACGAAACAAAAACTGATCGATGGCTTAAAATGCAGCTTTAATCTTGCCGACATTTTAACCAAGAAATTGTTCTACCCAGTCACAGGCATTTGACAGTAATTCAGCATTAAGAGGATTAATGCTTGTAAGTCAACTAGACAAACCTCTAAACCAAATTTATTTACTGACAGCAGCTGTAATTTTATGGCTTCCTCCAAGAACATATAGAATGAATTAATTTCATGAAAAAAAGATGTCACCAGGTACTCCCAGGTTCTACATTTCGATATAAAACTGTACCTGTAGTTCATGAACTAGGAGAAGACCCTCAGAACACACATGAGAATGTGATGTGGTTCAAGAGGGTTGGGCATTGCCTTGGGGGGGGGGGGGGGTTCGGGGCAGTATTGACAGGGTTTCCTTAGCTACTACTGATTCGTCACGTTTATGTTTGCTGTGAACAGGCCGCTCAGTAGGCAAATAGACCAATGATCACCCCGAGGGCCGTGGGACGCTGCTCTGGTCTCACCTGTGCTTCAGCAGAATCCCGCTTAAATGACCTGCACAATTGTGGGGGACCCTCAAGCTTCCGGGGGGGTCCATTCAATGGGGAATCCTCCGCAAAGACAGCCATGGAACTGCTCTGGTCGGCAGTCCAAACAGGACTCTGCAGTGTCAGCGTAGCCCAGGCTCCTCAGCAGACAGACAGGCCCAATGAACGACCACAGCAGCTGATTCAGAAGCGGGAGAGGCGTCCAAAGAGCTGCCAGGGATTTGGGGACATTTTTAAAATGCATTTTGAAAATTTGTTTTAAATACAAATAGCATTAAGTTACAGTGGGCATGGTTTTGTTTTAAAAGTGACTCTCTAAAAGCAAATACACACCCTCTGCGTCACATTGGTGTTGACTTTTGGCGTTTTTACCTTAGAGTGCAGTATTTCAGCTAGCAAATCACGAATGACGTCGGTGACACTCCACTTACAGACCAAAATTCAGATCAACGTGATGTTTTAATACTGGATTGTATGTCAGCAGAAATAACACACGGGTACATCATGTGTAAGGTGTGATTGTAGAGAAAGGGCCCCCAGCCCCACAAATCTCTCCGGTATAACAGATTACTGAAAATGGATGGGAGGAAATTACCTCAAGTATCATTGCTGAGTTCACATCAATTATCATCCTGCTTAGAAAAACTGTGTGTAATTTCAAGGTTTTGTTGCCTTTGTCTATGAAAGAAATGATTATTCATGTTTTAGAGACAATGCCAATTAGTGGTTGTTATGGATGTTGAGGGAGTGTGCTCCATTTTTATAACAGCAATATGAAAAATAACTAAAAAGCTGTTTACCTTACAGAAAAATGGTAAATGGTGGAATCGTCCGGTAATGAAGGTACAGGGCCGATCCTCTCAGATCTGCACAGGACTCCAGTCTGTGTGAGGAAGATGGACCCTGATCTGTGTAAGGAAGACGGCCCTCTGGTCACTGTGAGGAAGATGGACTCTGATCTGTGTGAGGAAGACGGCCCTCTGGTCACTGTGAGCAAGATGGCCCTCTGACCTGCGTGAAAAAGACGGCCCCCGGTCTCTGTGAGGAAGATGGCCTTCCGGTCTGTGTGAGGAAGATGGCCTCCGATCTGTGTGAGTAAGAGTGCCCTCCGATCTGCTGGGGAATCGTGGCTTGCTGATTAGCCCCCGGAGTCAACCTGGGGGCTTGGGGGGGTATTTCCTGATTCTCTTAATTCAGCTTCATAAAAAACACAAAAAAATGAACACTGTCATGGCTGATGTGCCATATCTCCCAGTTAGCAAGGACACGCGGCAGCATGGTTATTCATATGACAGACCTCACTTCTTATTTTTTAACGGTTATATCAAGAGCTACATATTGAAAGAGTGCCATGCCCACATTTTTTGATATATCTTGGAATTTCCCCTGCTGCCCCACTCCCCATTTTAGGTTTAAGCAGTAAATAACTTAGGAACTCAAAATTGATGGTTTGTTTCCATGCCAGCTGAAATGACATTTATTCCGCTAGGTATGTGGGAGAGAAACCGCGTGTCTTTGCTGGAGTCCCAGGGGTCCGCTCCGCTCATAATGGCACCCGAGAATCAGTACAAAAAAAAAAAAAAGGCAGGCCCTCCCATGATCGCTCTGTCACTCGTCTGCCCCAGACAGCACCTGCGATCGCCGTGGCGATAGTGCCCGGCTCACGGCCCAGGAAAAGGGCACGTCAGTCTTAGCGCCGCCTGTCCTTCATTTTTGACGGCGGGCTTTATTCCTCTTTGACGTCCCCCCAGACGGCGGCGTCCGGCTGGGTGACATGCCCAGGTGCACTGTGACGCTGGGCTCCTCCCTAGAACGATTCAAAGTCCCACACTGTATTGCGGATTGTTGAGCTGCTTTCGCTTTAGCGATCCATACTACACGAGGTCCTGAAAATCTCAGCCAGCAACCTTAACCTCAACTCCAACATCTTTCGTTACCTGGTAGCAATCAGTAAACGCGGCGATGAATCAGGAATAGAGAGCTGACTGCAAACCTCAGGCTGTCACATCAGAAGCATTTATTGTGTCCCGTCTCTTAGAGAGGCCAGGCTTACCCTGTCTCACCATTCTTCATGCATCGAACAAACCGTTCAGAGGTTTAAATATACATCTGTAAATACGAGATGGTGCATCTCCTGATATCAAGTTGGCTGTTTTGTTAGCATATCATCACAAATGTTCCCTGAAGAAATCCTATAAAATCTATTCAGTCCCCTGCCCCCCCCCACCCCCAATTTTAATCATTAATTAAATTTGAATGGCTGGAAAATCATCTAAAATTAATATGTGATTACATAAATATCACAAAGAATTCTGCAGCTGATTTTAAAGCTGATTCATGTTACTGGTGGGTCCCTGCAAGCGTCAAAAACTGTTACGAACAATGCAGCTCATTTACCTTGGAGTAAATTGCTTTCTGATGTCAAAGTTTCAGTTGCAACAATAGCAGTTTTTCCAACCTGAAGACCCAGAAATATTTCAATGCACATAACAGTCATTATATAGGAGATTTTCTATTTTGGGTTACGTTTGCATCCTTTCGGATTCTGCCAAAACATTTAGCCTTCCTCTGAGAAGTACCTTGGTGTCACTTTTTGGCATCTAACCGCTCAGCCACATGCACATGCAGCCAGCGCTTTGTGTCGTGTTACCAAAATGAGCAAATGTACACGTGTGTACTGGTATCCTGTACTGCAGAGGATGGATGAATTGATGTACTATTTATGTCTGTTTGTATCTATCTATTATTAATAAGCTTATAATAAAACTCTTCTTTGTATTCTCAGTTATGCCATATTATCGGCCTTCAAGCATAAAATGATATATTTAATTATCAACAATTTTTGTATTTGGTAACACTTTACTTAAGGTCATGTTTTTAGTATTTTATAAACACACTCATAAAGCATTATAAACAAGACTATAAATATTTATAAAAGGCATAACACATTATAGCCATGTTTATTATGCATTATGACTGCCTTATGAAGCTCTCATCTATAATGCACTATAGACACCTTTATCTATGCCAGGGATTTTCCCCACAGCTGCTCGGCAGGGAGCGTCAGCGTCTGCGTGTCTGCATGAGCGAGTGAGGGAGCGGCACCATTTAATTCCGTCACAGTGGAGTCACATCCAGACTTTGTCTTTTCCACTTCAGCAGCTGGCGGTCTAAAGGCCGAACTGCGGGGGTTTGGCAGAGCCGTCCCGTCCTGCACTGCCGGGGGAGAGTCCCACCCCCCACTGCCCCCTTCCCAAAATCACCTACTGTCCCACTTTGCTTGTGCAAAGAAAGTTGATGGATTTGAACGGACAGCGTCTAACCTTCGGCACTGCGGTTTGCTGAAGTCGTATCGCATGTGGGGATTCCACCTGTAAAGATATAAAACATAGTTGAGCCATACACTTTACAATATCCAATGCGAAACCAGGACATGCAGGTTGAGACATATTTGAGCTTCTTAAGCAGGTTGATACAGAGCGTCTGTCAAGTCTGTCATAGCGTTTGGAAAGTGGCATGCAAATGTGCCGGCGGCCATTTTGTGGGGGCATGGATAGTTGTGGCCATTTTGTGTGGGGGAAGGTGCATAGTGTTGGCCGGTGTAGCTCTCGCCTATCTGCAGAAGGTCAGTATATATTTCGTGTTGAGGGGACTGCAATCAGTTAGCATGTATTTTGCTTGGGGGAGACCACATGCCGTGAACATTTCATTTACTCCAGACCCAGCTCTAATTTGGCCACTAAGATGTCAGCAAGAGACTGGTGCCTGTGCCAATCGTGTCTGACATTCGCATTCGCGATTTCCCATAATTCTGCTGGTGTTAATCCACAACCCACTGAGAAGTGTACCGCTTAATGTCTACTCCTTTCTGCTGTGCTGAAAAGCTGTCAAGGACCCGGTAAGAAGTAAAAACCTTTTCTTTTCATTGCTTTTTGATATATCCTCGATCGAGCAAATTCGTCTTACAGTACAGTAATTTACCAGAGAATTTATCCTAAGCTACCTGAATGTGAGACACTGCATATTTAGACTTTCAGCTTAGATATGTAAAAGAGTCAGTATATGACAGAAGATAGCAACCAATGGAAAAAAATGCCACCACAGATACCTGTGTATAATTCTGGATATGAATTTCCTGTTTGTGTTATAAAGAATCCAACGCTGTGTTTTAAGGTGATCAATTGCGGCCATTAAGAGCAGCAGGGGAACGGTAATTTAGGTTATAGCTGAGCTTTTGTTTGATCAAAACCATAAATTAAATAGTGCATTGCCTTGTTTGCTAATTGTTTATTTTTCTAAAACTTTCAGGACTCCTGTGCCGAGAGCTCGGAAGCCTGCATTCTGTGTTTTCACGGCCGTTTTCTCAAAATTGAATGGAGAACGGAGTAAAACGCAGGCGATATCCATTTCAGAAGCCTGGCTGTGACAGTGTAATCATTACTCACTCACTAGATCCCACAGCAATTCTGGAACACGCAAAGACTCTCACTTTAATTTTGTTTTATTTTGACGTCGCCCGGAGGCCTGGGCCACTGAGGTTACCTTTGGTTTGCTCGTGTTAGATTACATCAAACTGCGTTTGTTTTTTTCTTTGTCCAAACAATTACGTTGTGCAGAGCGATGAGCTGCAATAGCGCGGTGAATCAGCGACAGAGAGTATTTCTCCCAAATGATGGTTGCGGTCTGCTGGCTGAAAAGTGAGCACGTTACTCGTAAGCTAACGGCGCCGTTTCTGCTAACGCTAGCACTCATCTTTGTGAAAGCGAGCCATGAAAAATCATCTGTTAGCAGGGATTGGCAAAGCATATGTGTTCATAAAACCCCAGAAACTATCCCGACCTTTAGCATGACCTTAGTGTTTTGGCGACTGCTACAGTATAACACAACGACACACAAACTGATGAAGTCCACTAATGTGCAAAGTAATTTTCAGAGCATTTAAATAAACTGTCACTAAATATAAATCTGAATAGTATTATTTAAACTGTGTAATTTTTAATATTTTGATATTTATTTTGTGAATTATATATCATTTGTATTTATGATCAATATAATAAAACAGTCGCCACAGATACAAGTACATACATAATTTATAAATAGTTTTACACTATGATAATGAATTACTAATAAACATTTTTTAAATGTTTGCCAAATTTATTCATACTTAGTATTTTATAGTAAGCATTATGACAATTTAAATTGGTTCTTAATTAAAAATTTAATTTTAAAGAACTACAGAATGTACAATTTTATATTTCTGACAATGTAACTGTTACCTGGAAAAAAATATAGGTATGTATGCATGTGTGAAATTCTGAACTTACATTTATGGTGAATTTGAATAGCATTGACACTGTATGTTTGGTGTTTGTTCTTTTTTTAAACTGTTGGGCATATTAAATATTCTTTTATCAGTCTAATTGTAGGGAGAATGTGTTTTTAAAAATGGTGCTATCACGACCCCACAGAGATTAAAGTATCTTTGAATCTCTACCAATCTGTTTGAACGTGAGGCGAATAGGATATTTTTCTTAGCAAATCACCGCTACCTCCCCAATTCAAGAACCCAGCACCCAGATTACGGCTCCTGGAAGCAGTTATAGGGCTCTTTAATTATGTACTAAGTGAGCATCAATTATTTCTAAAGAGAATTAATTGGTATTTCTCTCTCGCTAAAAATTAAAAATCCGGCTTCTTCTGGTTTGCTTCAATCCACACTCGATTTGCAGCAACCCTGAACTGAACTGAAACAAACAATGCAATTTTATTGGCTCCATCTTAACATGGAATAAAAACAATATTCTTATTCAGCACTGAAAACAATGGATTCAGGGCATACTTTTCAAAAGCAGCCGTAGTGCCTTACCTAACAAATTATTATTATTATTTTCCTGAGTTTAATGTGTGCAACTTCAGATAAACAACAAATGAAGTGTTTATTGTCTCCAATTCTTGTCCCTAAGGCCAATCAGTCCCATTCATTTGTAAGAGGAGAGTGACAGTAATCTCTCTGCACAATAGCAGTAATAATACATCCAGTCATTTTGAATGATTAGGGTAAATAAGCTTCAGTAACCAAACGCAGAAAGCAGTTGCACACAGATTTTTCTGTTATAATCTATGCAAGGTTTGTTTTATGGTATGTATTACTTAAACATGAGAGAACATAAAGATTTTTTTTTAATTGGCCAATCAGTTTTAGGTTTCTTGACAGCATTTAGGTTGAAACCACGTGTGACTATTTTTGTAACTATTTTGATTGGCTAGCAAACTCAGCTCAAATTTAACTGTTTTGAAAGGAAGACATCATTGGTTGCTTTTTTTCCGTGACTCTGGTTGGGAATCTTCTGAGATTAACATTCATCTAAGCGTGTGCCAGTTTCCAGATTCAAATTGTGCACCTCATTCATCCCTCAATGAGGAAAATCCAACCATTTTGTGTTATGAATATTAAAAAATTCCGTTCAAACAAATGCCAGGCATTGTGTTTTCCGAGTCGGCAATAAACACTTACCATTTGAAAAGCTTTGCAATATCAGCGAGGAAACAATGGACGGTTTCCTTTGTTTTCCTGCCAGATTACCTCCTGCATAAACAGGAGATTTATAATTTTTTTCCTTTTCCCTTGAGCTACAGACATCCTCGACTTAACCACCAAAGAGGCCGGAGCTGTTGTTACCTCAGTTAGCATGGCGAGAGAAACAACAGCAAATAAAACACCTAAAGGTGACCAGGTCAGAGACGGCCTACAGGGTGCCATGGATCCTCAGTGACCACGGTTTGTTCCCTGGGTAACCATGCCAGGCCCATTCTGCCTCGCCCCTAATTCCTTCTGTCAGCCCATAATCAGGTCGGTTTCACATAATGGCCGATTTGTTTAAGCTGCAGACACAACTGCAGCAGGCGCGTGATGGGGGCTATGGCGGGGGC
>JAABNY020000034.1:21967881-21983249 GCA_015164015.2 Brevimyrus niger
AAAACAACCCCTTTTTTTTCCCCCCGTTCCCCCCAGAGGGGGGGGAAAAAAAACAAACCCCCGCGGGGAAAAAAAGGGAACCCCCCCCCCCCCCCCCCGGGTTAATGCAGGAAGCCAGTGATGAGTAGTGAGGGGGGGAATCGCTGAGCTAAAATGCAGCCGCATATCTCATATTAAGATGTAGCTTGCACACCAATTCAGTGCCCTCACGGAATGTCTGTTCCCACGCCAGTTCCTCTGTTTTAGTCACAGCCAATGCAACTCTGATCCTCAACAATCCAGTGATCCACTGCTGCTAAAACTACATTATGCACCATACCTTAACTATTAGTGCTCAAAATCAGGAATTACCGGTATACAGAGGCAAAATGTGAGGGATGGAGTTTATTTTTCAGTGGTGTCTTTTAAACTGTCACCTCTTGTTTATCCATTAATGCATCTTGCATCCACTTACCCAGTGCAGGGGAAAAGGAATTTGTTCAAGTTTTACTTATACAAAAATGTTCTGAGGGCAGAACAAAAAATGAGGTAACCAATCAGACTGTAGAGGAGGTGGGACAAAGACATCTGATTGGTCAGCTCTATGAATCAATCATTTTTCATTCTGTCCTTAGGACATGTTTGTGTAAGTAAAACTCCCATGAGCATAGGTGGGGCGTGGCTTGGAGTCTAGCCCTGGTAGTATAGGGCACAAGGCTTGGGTATGTGATGATGCCACCAAAACAATTCATATCATGGATTTTCACTGCCAACATCTCGATAATGGAGGATTGGCATTAACTGCAACTCTGTAGCTGATGGTGTGGTTTTTTCCATGGAGGAAAATAACAGTATTCCAAAGAGATACTGATCAATCCTGTACCACGTGCATTAATAATTTATAGGAATTTTAGATGGGTTCCTCAGTGAATTTTAATGTAAACCAAAATGTAAGCATTTCTGAACTGGTGGTTATGTAGCTTTAACAACATTTCAAGGGGATTTAAACCTGTGTAGCCACCCGTCCGAGGAAACAAATCATTTAAAATGTTATCAGTTTCTGACTTTACCTTTGGCATGTTCCAATAACACCCTGTAACACACACATCAAAGTACACTGATTGGATATGAGTGCGTCACCCCATGTTACCCGATTAACATGTGCAGGATGTTTCCTACAAACCCTTCTTTAGAACAGGCCCCCAATCGCTACAGTACTGACTGCTGAGGTGGTTCCTTAAAAAATTCATTCAGTGCATCCAGGTTTTTCTGAAAATTGTATCAACTGGAGAGTCTAAATGTGTGCAGAGGTTCAAGTCAATTTAGAATACCAATAACCACCACAAAGAATGAAATTTAAGCATGAACCACTGACTGAACAAATATAAGATGGTGCTTGTATCAGGAACACGCGGATAAATGTAGTGACACACAAAATGGTGATTTCTTTGAAAATGCATCATACTGTAACACTTTATATGAATAATCACTGAGAAGAAAATCATACTGATCAATAGATAAGAAGAAAATGACTTTTCCGTATGTAGGGCTGTGCTAAGAATCACGCCTCCTCCTATGTATAAGCCTTCCTCGTTTTGTTGTCCCGGCACTATTTTGGTAATTAAATTAATTGACCATTCCTGTTTGATTTTGGTCCTTGTTTAATATTAGTCCCAAGTCAGACATCCCTAATATCAGTGTCATTTGCCTTTTTTTTATTTTTTTCATTTACTGGCACAAAGATTGTCTCTAAACTATACCTGAGCCACCTTGATGGACTCTGTTAGCTTTTAAGATTTGGGATTTATTAACCATATTGATCACACTGAGTCATTCATCACTCTTACAGTCATGCTTTTTTTCCCTGTCTCTTCTCGAGCCTTGACCCCAGCGTCTGTTTTACTGTCTGGAGTAAAGTGTCTTCTCGAGAGCCCCATTTATACAGGATATGACACTACAGATGGACCAGAGACTCTGCTTATAGACCTTAATAGCATAACCATATGTCACCTTGTAAGAGGATAATGACTGCTTCTCAGGATACAGGCTTCTGAAGGCTTCTCCGTGGAATATACAAATATGTAATAGTAAAACTGACTTTAAAATGATATGGGCTATGAATGCATGAACAGAGAGGACATAAAAAGCCAAATTATTACTACATAAATGTATTACATGCTGTCGAGCAGCATGACATGAGCCGGACTGGCAGTTAACCAGGTAACTGGTCACCGGGACTGCAGGGTGAAAGCAGCTGCTTAACTCCAACCATCCGCACTGTGTTGGCCTTGTATTTTGAGCCAGTCAGAAACCTTCCATTAGCCCATCTGAGGCTCACCGGGGGCATGTCAAGGGTCTTTCAGAACCATATGGCCAATGGGGACATCCTGCCAGCTCAGGCTTGAGTTTACCACAGCCAATGAGGATGCGGCGCATTCGAACCTCTGTCAGGGGACGTGGGGAGACGATTACATCTCTTCCAAGGATTTTAGCAGAATCAAAGCGATTATTATTATGTGACAGAAATATATGAATAATTTGTTGTAAATCTGTGATGAGAACCTGGGTCTTTCTCTTTAATGTTGATACATCTCTTGTGTTGGCATGAACTTGATTATAACTGGGTGCTAAAAGTAGTGTCAACTATCTGACCCAGGTTTGGACTAAATGAAATGATGCGTAGTGTGTTTTATTTGTTGTTGTTGTTTTTGTTGTCGTTGTTTCCCCCAATTTAAAGACCATTGAAGCGCTGCAGGAACAGGAAACAGCATCTGTAAGCTATCGGGGGACTGACTAACTTAAATGCATTTCTTGTCCCAATATTTGATATGCAGTCATTATTGTATAGACTCTAGAAGATGGATTATGAGGCTTCTCCTCTAGCCTCCCCTAGCATGATTTGCTCTATGATGGATGGAGGCAAACCCTCATCAGTTTTAGTGAACTTCATTTCCAGAATCCTGAGCATGTCATCAAAGTCTCCCTCATAACAAAGAATAGCAACAATTCTTAAGCAAGTCTTTAAAAATGCAGAATGTGGTCAGTTAATTCTGTGCAGCTTTAGCTTTCCAAACGGCAACACAGCAGTGCGTTGGAAAATGCTGCACTGCCCTGTGATTTCCCAGACCATGTCGAATAGCTTCTCTGCCTGTTTTATGCTACTCCAGTGTAGATGCGATTCAGCTCTGAAGCCTTGGAGTTGCAGTTTAAAACCCCTCTCAATAGCTGAAGCTTCAAGAGCACTGAAAAATAAATTCTAAAGAAGAGCTTTGTAACCTCACTGATATTTAAGGTTTAAACTTTAACCGACGAGTTTAACTCCATCCCACCATGTTTGATGGCTCTTTAGATGGGTCATTGAATAGGGTCGACCTCTCCATTGAGGTAGTGTACATTATACAAATAGGAGTATTGAAGGAACTTTTTTCATCTTCATATATTATTGATAGTGCCTGCAGCTCTGTACATGAGGGACTGGACTGAATATGTTTATCTGAAACATTCAGCCAATGTGTTCAAAACAGGAAAAGCTTAACGACTAGAAACTTCCACGGCCAAGCCTATGGAAGTGGCAGCGCATCTGCACAACGTTTAATTTTATGGGACTTCTCTGCAGAAATTGGATGTGAATTGTGCTTTTCTGTACTCTGCCTATACGAAAGCCAAAAAAGGGAAAGAAAATCAGCTAATCTTTTAGTGCTAATAAATTACGTTTTTATTTCAGCAAAAAGCAATGAACGATGGAGAGATAATCACGCAGAATAACAAGCAAAATGGAAATGTTATAAAGGCTTTCCTCTGTGTCAGAGTGTCTACTCTTGAGAAGCAGATGGTGTGTGTATTAGCTTAGCTGTCTCTCTCTTCAGATTCCTGAAGTCTGCCTTTCGCTGCACATAATGTAGTAAATGACCTCTGACCTGTCCTTTTCCATTACTTGTTACATGTTTCTCTATATCCGGCCAAAGCTGACTGCACTGTAAAATATTGAATTCCCATAACTTGCATTTCACACCCAAGTGGGATTCATGCACTTATTCATCGTATTGTTGGCGGTATTACTTACTTGATTAATGTTTAAAACACAGTCTCTTCAGATTATAGAGCTAATCTTAAGGCATACTGTGAAATCAAATGAATACTTTAATCTTTTTAGAGTAATTATATAGTGCCACTTTCTTTCATTGATTAAATAAAAAAAGTTACGTATATAGTAGTTTTTCCCTTGTGCTTTAAACTAAATGGGAAGAGTGACTGCAGCCTTAAATAAATCATTAAATATGTATGTGGCAGTCTGTAGAGCAGTTGGCCTGGGGTTATATCTGCCTCCTTCTGTGCTGCTATATTGCCTTCATTTTCTGAGCATGGTGATATTGAATCTATGCACTGGGTATCTTATAGTTTGTCACCAGTCAGTCCTCGCTAATTTCATCAGGCAAGTCGGGTGATTTATGCTTGAATTATTTCAGGCCCTCTCCAAAAATGAGCATTTATCCAGTTAATCCAAAGGACTGAGTCATCTTTCGCCAAAAGTAATCTTCCTTGTGTCACTGCTACAGTGAATGTTAAGAAACCATAAAGAAATAGATCATTAGAATGATGAATGACTAATTTTGACAAGAATCCATACTACTAAGTGCATGTTAGAGTGGGGAGAGAGAAAGAGACGCTCTGAGAGGGAGGGATATGGACAAAGATGCTTAAGATAGCTTAAAATGGCTAGTCAAGTGTATATTCACTAGCCAAATGGACAGTGTGAGAAGCTCTTAAATTAGGCCACAAAGAGGGTTAAGAGGGAATTTTTTACACAGGATGGTGAGTCCGAGTCAATTCTCGAGTCAAAACATTGCAGTCCCAGTCAAGTCGTGAATCATTTACCCTCAAGTCCAAGTCAAGTCTAAGTCTTACTATCATTTTTGCTGTCAATTCACAAGTCATTAGATTTGTGACTTGAGTCCCAGTCAAAGTGTGACTCATAGAACTTGAGTCCCTATGTGCCTCAGTTTTTTTACCTTTAGCAATTAAAACTTGCTGCAGCAAAAGCTAGCCACAGTAGGTCATAAAATGCATTCTGTACAGGCAGAGAAAAGAGAAAATGAAAAGAGAATGTCCATTCACAGTTGATCTCATACAGTTTTTACGTCTATGTATATGCATAGAGTGACTCATCTTTTAAGCAAACTGTCTCAGGAGACCTTGCATTCAGGAAATTGAAAATGCAGATAGCAGGGATTTAATACACACTGAAATGATAACATTTCAAACTTCTCGAGTCACAGGGTCCAAGTCTCGAGTATTTGCTCTCAAGTCTTAGTCGATTCCAAGTCTTTCTATCAGTTTTGCCAAGTCGAGTAACAAGTCAGTGACTCGAATCCCCACCTCTTAAAAATATTAAGTATTATTTAATATAAAATATTTCATATATTTAAATTCCGGAATGCTTTTCAAATATTTGCATTCTGCTGAATTGTTTTTACAAATACAACCCACAAATAATGAATGCATTGATAATGAACTCAGTATCAAAACTCCTCTTTTTGAATTTGGCGCATTGTAATCTTTCCCAAAAAATAATGGGCCTGTATGGAAAAAAAAACAAAAAGAGGAAAAATCAGGGGCGTTGACATTCATATAATAATAAATATCCATTACATAAGGAAATAAAGCAGAATAGCTAGTGTTAGTAATTAAAGCTGAGTTTTACTGTGCTGTCATCTTCTACACTCTGAGCTCTGCTTTAATTTGACTGTTTTTCATTTTTATTATGGTTACACTCCGAGCCCTCATTCATGCTCATTAATTCCACAACAAATCAACAATTCAAATATGGCTGACTACAATCTTATAGCTAGCCATACATTTTTAAAGTAGGGTGTACTGTTTGTCTCGGCCTATAACCCTTGCAGAATGGGCTTGGAAATGCAAGTAAAGGAGAATTTCTCCTTTTCATCTGAAATTGTAGCTATATTTTAGTTTATGATGCAGTTTCTCTTAATAATTTCTGACTAGATAAACCCATACTCAAGGGATGTTTTCATTGGTGCAGTCTTTGCTTATGGTTTGCTTTATGGATTCTTTGGGGTGTATCCAAAACAGAACAAAATTTCAAGGAACATGGAAGAAGATTAAAAGGCCATCCCAACTGAGACAGGGCTGTATCCACTGATGGTTTGTGTGTCAGTTCATCTTAAGGCCAAGAGCTTCACCCTCTTGCTTAGATGTAAAGTTGTTAATTCCCTTTGTAATAACGTTTTTTCCCTACATGAATACATTTATGTATTTATCCTTAAATCTCCATTCTTGTGAACACCAATATTTCTGTGACCATTACGTCAATCTCAACATGAAAAATGCTAAATAAATACATTTGATTGATAGAAAGAACAAAGCTTCCATTTTCCGCATCAGCACTTCATCTCGCTGTATTATGGATATCTGTCATCCTGCAGCCAGTCATGTTTAAAAGTGATTACTGTGCTTGAAATGCCATACCTACTGATGGGTATTTGATGTAACCATCCACACTAAACTCAGAATGTTTTTGTCCTATTTTCATCTAAAAAATTCAAAATATTTCTATGAATAAAAATGCCCTTAGTATTTTCACAAAACAATGGTTTCACCTGCACACCCTCTATGCCCACGAAGGAGATGTGATATTTGTCAAGATGCTCTTTTTCCCGACTGTCCACATTTACAAATTCCTCCTTTTGATGTCTAGTTAGCATGACATTTCTATGCGCTAGCACAAGACACCCCTATGCCAAGGTTTTCTGTAATGGTGTCTGACAATGAGGTACCATGCCAAAGGTTAATGGGCCACTTCAGCAGAGAGTTACAAACAGAGCTAATTAAGATATTTAATTTTATAATTAGAGTAGCTCATAAAACTAAAGCATTAATGTAATAAGGAACATCTGCCAAATTAATTTGCGAAAAATTGAGTAAATGTGTTGTTAGCCCCCTAAATAATGTTATGAAAGCACAGCTAAACAGGAGCCACGCTGAAGTGCCTCACCCAAGCAGGACGATAAACACCCCATAATGTTGTTTTGAGTAACCTCAGAGTTAATGACGGGAAGCAGTAGGCCTCTGTTCCCAACGTTCCGTGAGATTTCTTCACTTTGGGGGCAAGTTTAAATATCCATTGACTATACACCAGCGCCCCTGTCCATCAGCTCCTCCTCGGGGCCGCGTGTTTAGACTCTTAATTGGCCGATCTATATATACAGTGCAGATCCCTTCCAGAGCGGAGTGCCCTGGAGCTTCATCGATCACGTGTAATAAGCAGTATCAATCACAAATGGAGAACAATCAGAAATTCCATGGACTATGCTAGCTGTCAATGACTGTCTGGCCACTCAATCACTCCAGCACAGACAACCTCAACCTTCGTGGCTGATCCAGAAAGACACATGTGGCTCCATCCGTCTATCTGGTACTCAGTTAGAAAGGTCAGACCAACTGGGAACCAGTTGATTTGACCCGATCAGCTAAACAGCATGACCGCGACAGCTGGGTTGAGGGCACATGTCCACATCATAAGTGGAGTTCGATATTTGCTCTTCGGGGTAGGCTGTTAACTCACGTATCTAATGTACACATAACCTATTATTTTGTATACCTATAGGGTACCAACAAACTGCTTAACCAAAGGTGCAAAGTGCCGGTGTAGAATGTGCGCAATGTTGGCGCAAGTTAGTTGCAATTTTGACTTTTGGAGAATCGAGCAATGCCCCCCCCCCCCCCCCCCCCCCCCCCCCCCCCCCCCCCCCTCTTCCCCCCAAACAACCCCTCAATCTAGGCCCTCCACAGGGTAAGACAAACGCACTCACACAAGTGACATGGCTGCAGCGGCATTGTGACAATCAGTTCTCCAGTTTGCGCTGGGAGTTCATAGCACCTGGGGAGGAGGAACTCTTTTTGAAGTTCAGTGCCTGTGGGTCACCTTCAGTGCCACGCATTAGCGGAGCTTAAAGTGTGTCAAGCGTCAAGGCAGAATTACTTTATTAATCCAGAACTGCACCCTCTTTGCTTTTAAGTTGATTCTCGTCTATGATTTTCCCAGCTTGGCTTCAGTTTCTCTCGCTTGTGGCATCCACAGCAATTCCGGGCTGGAATATTTGGGGCTTAAAACGCAAAATTGTCCTGTCTTTGCGCTAGAACTTGAAGCTAAGGTGGCTTAGTGTGCAGCACCATAGCTTTACCCCTGAAGGGTCGGCGGTTTGAATGCCACACCTGGGTCCCTGTGTGCAGCTTGAATGTTCTCCAGATTTGGGACTGTGTGGTTGAAAAGCCATGTGATTGGTTGCAATGGGGCCTCTAAATCAGTTTGTGATTGTTAGTGTACGACCTACAGCGAGCTGCTCTCCCATCCTGGGGGTCCCTCCTTCTACACAGTGCTTCCTGGGCAGGCCCATTATGTCCCATAACTGGATAACTAATTATGAAAGACAACAGCATGTAATTAGGCTGTTATCTTGGTTGGTGTGTTGTTTCATATATCGCCTTGAAGTTCCTTATTGCAGAGTATTTTTTTATGTATCTCACAAATCTTGTTGCAGTTACTGCTTATGTGCTTTTATATCCACTGTTTGTTGTTAAAGGCATTTACTTTGTTTTTTGTTTTTACTGGTGACTCACATCAAACTTAAGCATCTGCAAAATGAATTGTGTGTAAGAGCTGTTTAGCTGTTTCCTGCTGTGAGCAGTCCAAGATGTTTATTTCAAATAAGTGAATGTCATGTTATGTCAATAAAATTCTTTTATGTAAAATATATGTTGGACTTTCTCAAATACACTGTTTCTCAATCCAGTCCTCAGGGACAGATGGTCCCTTGTCAGGGGGGGATCAAAACGTGTACTGTTTGGGGTCCCTGGGGACCGTTGAAAAATGCTGCTCTAATAGTATTGAAATAGACAAACATGGAGACATGTTTTCTGGTAGTTATTCTAAATGATTGTCTTTTCACACGACAGAAAAAGTCAATCATCACGTTAACTAACCAGTCTGTTTTCATATTTCTGTTACTTCCCCAAATCTCCAGCTATCCAGCTATGATCTCTCCATTAATTAACTGTCCTCAAAGTTTTATTTCTCTGGTCATTTCAGGTTTCCCTTTCTGTAGCAAGATCTTCATTGAAATGATTGGCCTTGAAGTTCTCTTGAAGAGATACTTTCCAGAGCAATTACCAACCTAAACCTGGAAACTTTATAAACCACATACCTGTTTAATATTTTAATCTATGACATACCTTTAATTTTAATTATAGTTGGGCTACCTAAAAATGATACACCATTTACAATAATAATGTAAATAATTTGCAAATATTGTGACACTTAAACTTCTGAATGGTTCGATTTGGAGGATGGATTGGACAGATTTTATTGGCATCTGTTTTATGAGAATACATTTAATTAATAATGACTTGAAAGCTAAAGTTTAAGCATTAATGATATCAATGGGGCAGCATTAATAACCAAACGGTGAATAGGGCTTAATGATTCAGGACTTCTTTTCTGTTTTCAGTTACTATGTTACTATGCCCAGGGGGGTTGGGCAGCCAGTTGACCTTGGACCTCCAAAGGTTTTTTTTTTTTTATCCTTACTTGGGAGTTTTTAGTTCCTCTCCTCTATTGTCATCCAGCTTTTTAAAAAAATTTCATTTCTCTCCTTCCTTTTTCCCATTCTGTAGTACTCTCCCTGATGATGTTGTAATGCATCACAACACATACATTTAAAGCACCTTGGGACGAATTTGTTGTGAAAGGCGCTATATAAAAATGAATTGAATTGAATTGAATTGAATTGAAAGCAGAGGGTGGATGTGGGTGGAGCTAGCATTCGAGGGGACAGGGACCAGTACCTGCATTTTGTCAAGAGGCCCTGGGTTTCTAGCCCACCCTGATAGATTTGGCTCACTTTTTGTACAAACTGTTCTAGTATCTATATCTATGTCTCAGCATTTTTCAGTGTTCATTCATTACAGGAAGCTGAAGAATGATCAATACTGTATTACCTGTCAGCACTCCCCACCCCCTGAGCAGTGAGCAGTGTCATTATGAGGGCACACTGATAGCTCTCAAATCTTGCATAACTCATTTTATTGTATTCTGAGCCTACTTTCTTTTTGTGTGGCTCAACATTAAATTATGTGTCTCAAATAAAAGCATGTGTTATAAAAGAGCAAAATTGCCGGTGGGCTCTATCGCGGCGGTACACAGGCCTGAAGGTGCTCATACCGTAATTTGCCAAGACTGACTTCGGCTATGTTTTTAATTATAGAGGTAGCTTAAAGTCACATTCATTGCTGGAATCATGAGAAATACTTATTTTACTGTTTGCCGGTGGTTTAAAATGCAGCACGTTGTCCTCAGCTGGCACAGGATCCGCGCGCAGGAAGCCGAAGAAGCACCTGTTTGCATTTCGGTGGACTCTGAGAATAAAATACAAGAGCTGATTCAAGCCCCATATTTACAGAGCAGGACTGGAGACTGGAGCCCTGTCCAACATCCACAGCATTAGCATGTGACCACAGCTGAACCTTCCAAAGGTGTTCAATAAAGTATTTAATTCTCTAATAAACTGAACAGCCAATGAGGCTTTAGATGTCCTAATATGTTGTTCAAGTTCCAAGGTAAAATCACTGCACACTGGACTGAAAAAGTCAGCCGCAATCCATTCAAAATACGCATGAATATAATTTGCACTGCGCAACTTTACAGAAGGCATTGCAGTGCATTACATGGATGGTTATTATATAAGACAAAATCATTTTTTCTATAATGAGTGATACTAATAGCCCTGCCTATAATATTATCATACCTTCGAGTTCCTCTTAAAATCATTATAGGGTGCTATTAAATAAATGCCAGATCTCACATTAAAGTAATGTGTGTCAAGTACCGCAAGAACATTTTTTTAATAAGAATAATGTGTTTTTTGAGGGGGGGGGGGGAGAGAGAGAGAGAAAGAGAGAGAGAGAGAGAGAGATGAAAATGACAGGGTTGAACTTACTAACAGTGTTGTTATGACTCAGTTGTTTGTCTGACACATGAAGGAACCTCTGTAGATGTAGGTGAGGTTTTTTCGTACAGCGTTGCACAAATCCACAGCATATCCTAGATGTGGAGTGTAGTGCAGAAGCAGGAGGAGCTAAGAATATATCCTCTGGAGGCTGATTGTTTTCCAATCTGGACGTATTTAGGCCATGGTGCAAAGCAAGTGATAGTCAATGGAAACAAATGGAAGACATTCTGGCTCGACAAGATTTGGCTCTGGCCCAGGATCACCAGCATGTTGAATCATTGCTTACTGCAGTGCCAGTAGACTCCATACACTGTAACAATCAAATAATGTACTTCGAACTATCCAGTGCCACTTGTGTGCATGACTAGGTCCAAGTTCTTACATTCTGCACAAGGGTCCTACACCAAGTAATGGTCTTCCCTAAGCATTAGCCTTAGGTGTCAACTTCCCAAGGTACTGAGTATTTGTTTGGACTGTAAGGCCAGCTGTCAGCAAGCTGTCAGACAATCTGTTATTAAAAATGAAAGGATGAGCTGTCACGAAGGATTCATATTATGAGAAATGATTTCATTAATGTGGAAAGAATGGAAGGTGCATGGAGGCTAGACAAAGGTGGTATGGGAGGCTGTCTTTGACCTTTTCATGAATATTGTGATGTTGTCGTTAAAATGTATGTATTTTAGCTTCCTCTCTTGACGGATAGCTTGTCTGGAAGTGAGTTTAGAATCAGATTGAATATTTTGGAAAAATATATTGATGTGAATGGAGGTGAGATGGCAGCAGTATTTAATTTATTAAACGGAATTGGTTAATGCAGGAAGTTTTCACAGAATATAGTGATGGTAACAGCTTGGATATGCAGGAAATTTCCAGCCTTTCCTAATTTATCTCTTGGCTGGGTGGTTGCAAGATGCTAGCACAGCCTCAAAGGAAATAGCTTCTCTGGCTGAAATATGTAAGGCCTGGTTCAAAATTTTTGCTTTGGAAAACGTGGATGTCTACTGTATGCCTGAGGCTGAATTTAAGTTGCCTAAAAGTTTCAACTACACACTTTAAGGGGAAAAAAACCTACATTTTCAAATTCTGTGGCTGGGGAAATTATTTATTTACTGTCCTTTGTCTTCAGTTAATGAGGAACAGACCCAGCAATAATCTCTTCATTACTGTTTTGTTCAGGTGGTCAAACAATCAGTTCAAGCAATATTTCTCAGTCTGTCACCCAATTAAAGATCCTATTGCTTCACATCCTTAAAGACCTGTAAAACACTGCAAAATCCTGGTGGCAGCCTTTAATTTTGATTCCCTTTATTGTTCACAATGCAGCGTATTCCCCGTTACCCAGACTGCTTCATTATTGCTGTAATTTTGGGGTATTACCATGTGTCTTGCGGGCAGACAGATGGAAGCAGGGAGAGACCATAGGTGAACAGGAAATTCCTGCTAGCAGAAAGGCTTCGGGCAAAGCAGATACGCGGGCGAGGACAGGGACACTTCAGTGTGCAGGGCGGCACGATGCTGCCCCTGGCTTTGGCTGCCAAAGGTGGCTCGGACAGATGTCCTCCTCCTTCAAGGGCCAAGCAGTCTGCCACAGGAACATCGGCTGGGAAGAGCCCCGCTCCATCCTGGGCAGGACGTGCCGGCAGCGGGTGAGAGAAACCGGTAAACAGAGGAGAAATGGCCCAGATTGTTCGACCCTTAAAAGAGCTAGATTTCCCACAACCGATTCCAGAGCATCACAAGAGATGGTCTCATTCATTTGATTGCACTTCTTTGTCATTGTGATCTAAACACATGTATAAATGTGTCTTCCAAATGGCTTTTTGCATGGAGAACATTCTGTCTTAACTGTATGAATTGAGCTGGATGACGGTGCCTAGGAAGTGTTACCATGGAGCTGTAATTGTACACCCAGTTATTCATTACCGTATAAGCAGTAAAATGACAGGTTGCTGTATTTCAGTAGATGAGCTGCATCTGTTGAAATATCCTCACAAGAAGTGAAATCATTCTGTTGTCATAAAACAAAAGTGAACAATGTTTTTTACTGTGAACAATTTGTTGTAAAAGATATTTAATACCTTACAGTATAATTTAAAACGACTGTTTCGGTTATGTCTGTGATTGGATGTTTTATAACAGTTTATGTATGCTTGCGTAGGTTTACACTGAGGCAAGAGGATAATCATTCCATATTTCAGTACCGATTAATTTTGATTTTATATTTGTGTTGTGGTATTTTTCAGCACAGAGAACCTACAGTGACTCTACAGTGAATGCGGGATTTAACAGGAAAGATGTGACGTCTTTTTTAACAGCGACGGGATGAAACACAATGCAAAAAAAAAAGTCAAGTGAGAAGACTCCGGCATGTAGGTCAGGAGCAGAATGAGAAACGCAGCTGCGACTTCAACCGCTGGGAGACTCGCGACTGGCATCGGGGCTCTGGTCTGGGGCGCTGGGGGGAAACAAAGCAGAACACATCAAATTATACGCCCCAGAAAGAGTGCAGGTGAACCAAACACCTCGGGCATCAACTGGACCTCCTCCCCCCTCGTAAAATGGGGGACCGAGATTCTACACTGAACCCAGTGCTGAATGCGCCATATAAACTATCAGAGGCCATGTAATTAATTCAAAGCAAGGGGAAATACCTGTATAAATGTGACATAATATCGCAAATACTACTTGCTAAATCTGCTTCATTGTAATTGGGGGAGAGCAATAGTGTATTTAGCTCGTAGTGTAGGGGAATCTTTATCAAATCGCCGGATTATACGTTGAGTAGTAGTATATCAACAGATAGAGGAATGGACACGTTCGAAATAAATGCCCTTGACTCTTGACTGCTGTATTTTCCATTTTGGCATTGTTAGTGCTTCTTCCAAGCACTTTGACAGAAGTGCAGTGTAATCAGTTTACCTGCATTTGCCAGCGTCGCTAATGGATTTAGCCGAGCAGGAGGATGTATAAGACAGACACGTGTGGCGAGACCCTGGCAGCTGATATATTCTGTTGATGTCGTTCGCTGCTTCGCAAAATGTACCTCCTGTCTCTTGTCTATTTTGTATTCCATCTCTGCTCTTTTAAAATATGGATTTTTTTTATGCCCCTGTAATAAATATAAATAAGTTCACTGCGCAGTGTTGATTATTATTAAGCTTGTCATTATTATGAAGGTTCTGTGCATTTCCTTAAGCCAGGCACTCGTGTCTTTTTACAGTCTCCGTTTAGTTGAATATAATGCCGATTCTGTCATTATTAATTTTGTCAGCTTAGCTGTGCCATTCTAACAGTACAAAGTGTCCCACTAAAGGTTATCCAGTTTTAGTATTTTAATGACATTTTTACACCAATGGCCTTATTCGGGTTTTTAGTACCTCACTTAGGGTTATTGTGATTTTTCACCTCTCAAGGTCGTTGGGCTGTTTTGTTTTTGTTAGGTAAAATAAATGTTCGAATATCACAGGTTTAAGTCAAGGGTCACACCAGCCTCCAACGTGACTTGTGCTTTTTCCCCAGTGGCGGATAATGGTATTGCTGACTGTGCTGCACAGAGATAAGAGCAGCTGTTATAAACATTACAGCCGTCTTAATGAATGCAGACTAGTGTTACAGAAACCACATGGTGCAGCATGCAGTTTCACAACATTCCAGACAAGGTAGGAAAATGCTACGCAATTAAAAATTCTGCACTGAAGTACTTTGCACCTTGTAGCACCATTTATTCGTTTTCTTAATGCATACAAAATCTCTAAAATCACGGGTTAGGTGCTTAAAATGTTTTGTTGATTGACTGGAAGCGAGTAGAACATGATGCATGGCTGAATGGATCGATGGATGTATTACTTGATAGGTGCTTATTTTAGCAACCCGCTTATCCTTGTTTTTTCTTATTTTACATGGAAAGTGAGTTTTGCAGACTGCAAGAGCAGATCGAGGCAAATGTAAATATGCATGTTGTCTTGGCATTTTGTCAGTTTTGAACCATATTAAAGGTACAGTAAGTTACACAATGCACAATGGTACACTACAGGGGTATCTGGGTTTCCTAGGTGACTGGGTTAACTTTTGTTTCATGCGGATTTGTTGACAAGCTAAGGCCTTCATTAGGCAAGTTTGGAAATGCGTCTACAAACGCCAGTGTTCTCTTTGCAGAAAAATAAAGATAAAAATGTAAGCACACTGTTTTCCTTGAGCCATTCATAATATTCATTGACTACCTGTGTCTCAGCTGATTGGGTGTCGTCCTGTCATTTCCTTCATCATATTGACTGATAATTGACCCTTTTTATGGTGTGGCGGGGGGGGGGGGGGGGGTTTGGGGGGTTTTTTTTTTTCGCATGGAGGTTGGGGGGAAAATTT
>JAABNY020000034.1:21983259-22025446 GCA_015164015.2 Brevimyrus niger
TTTTTTTTGTTTGTTTGTTGGTTGATTTTGGTTTGGTGGTGCTGTGTTAGGGTTGGGGGTGTGGGGGGGGCAGGTTGTGTGGGGGGGGGGGGGGGGGGGGGGGGGGGGGTGTTTGGGGGCTATTGTTTGTCAGCATGAAGTTTGAGGTGAAAATTGTAACAAGCACTGAGTAAGAGAACTCTTTCCTCTCATTTAGATGATGTTGACTCGGGTATGGAAAAATGGTAACATTGGACTTATGCTAATGTTTACTGTTGCCCTTACTCCACATTACAAAAAAAATAGGTATTCCCACCAATAAAAATCCTCAAACGGGAAGGATAAGCCCAATAAGAAATGGAATTTGCCAACATGCATCTCACGTGCATATATTGTGATAAAACAGTGGAATGAATTTTATTGCTTGGATTAAAATTGTGAATGGAAGAATGTGCCGCCATCTCAGGAAGTCTATTTTATACAGTAACTTTAAGACTTTTGTTTTACTTTTTGCTGTAACGTGCGGCAGGTGCTCCTTTCACAGAACAGAACCACACTCAGTATAGGTTATGTGTAAATTAGCCAGCGCTTGGTGCTTCTCTGACCAGCCTCACAGGCAAACGGACAGCAGACGGCTCCAGTGCGACTCGGCTGCTCCCATCCCCAGGTACTGCGGACGGTGAACCTGTGTGCAGTAAAGTGAGGAATGAGGGATTGCAGGACCGAGCTTCTGCAGAAGACTGTGGGCAGCAAAATGCTCATTTCACAGCTTGTTCGAAACACCCGCAGACATACAAATATGTAGACAAAAGTTATGTTTTCTAAGCTCTGTATAATACGGGTACATATTCTGTAGTGTGATATATAACAAACGTATATAAATAGTACAGGGTTGAAATAAGGAGAGAAAGAAGGTATCCAAAGGCATTCTTTGATGGCCCCTTTACTTTACCAAAAGCAGGGCAAAGAAGTGGTGTCTCTGCCTTATTGTTGATTTCCTGCATTTGGTAGTGGAGACATCCTGGTTGTTCTACAGCAGTGTGCTGCGAAGCAGCAAAAATGTGGACTGTCTTGCGGAGTGCTGGGAGGGAGCAAAAATGTGGACTGTCTGGCGGAGTGCTGGGAGGGAGCAAAAATGTGGACTGTCTGGCTGGGAGGGAGCAAAAATGTGGACTGTCTGGCAGAGTGCTGGGAGGGAGCAAAAATGTGGACTTTCTGGCGGAGTGCTGGGAGGAGCAAAAATGTGGACCGTCTGTGGTTTCCTGAGGATCGGATTGAGAAACACCACTGTACAGGTCAGACTATGAGGCAATAGAATGAGGTAAAACAGGTAAACAAGGCTCTGGTCCCACATTGTAGCGTGCCGTGGCAAGAGCAGCATGCATTTTTAGTGTAAGAGAGACTGTCCCCAAGGTAGGATTCCCCAAAACTGAGGTAAAGAGGTAACAGCAGAGGCCAAATTCTTTAACACCGAAACCACATGTTTCCTTTGATTACACACAGGTCATGAGAGGTGCAAGGTTTCTGGGTTCACAAGCATGCCAGAGCGTGCAAGAAATGCCATGCACACTTCTGTTGTGTCAGGCAAAGTGACTGTTTCCTGAAATACAGAATGAGGCGGAATATGAATCTCTGACTGATGTGTACTTACAGTAGTGTGCATTGTAAAGTGTTAACACATTTGGCGATATTTTGCATTTTTATAATTTTTTATTCTTGCCTTTTCGTTAAATACATTTTCCAGGATATTTCTTTGTGAAGTTTTCTTTGTGGCTTTTGTACCCTTGCGATACAAAGTTGCCTCGAGGCAACAAAATATTTTATGGATTTGGGGGCGTGAAAGTACATTTTAAAAAATCATTTGTAATTATCAGGGATCCCATACGATGCAAGAAAGATGATAAATATTTCAACCAAAACACCAACGTGTTTAGGTGAAGGAGTGATTTCAGTGGTTGTGAACTCTTAGATAATTACCAGCTTTTTTTTATCTGTCCTGCTTATGTAAGAGTAAAGCATTTTTCATTTAAGTCACTTAGTAATCTTCTAATCACTGTACATAGTTTTGTGTTAATTATTTTGTTTGTTGCAATAGACCCACTGCTTCAGTGAGTCAAAATTACACAATGAAGAATGAACCTTATGAATTTCGCAGTTTCTCATTTCTCCCAAACTAGCTGAGGACTGTCGCTCTCAGATGCCCTCCTCATAGCTGTGTTTCTGTAGCAGATGAATGCAAAAGTGAGATCAACAGAACTGCGCTGTCAGCCAGTTCCCTCCGGTAGGGAGCCTGGTCTTTAGCTACTAGCAGACTAATGTCCTTTCCTGATAATTCACTCCGACTGAAGATATGTGGGTTCCATCTTTTGTCATTGTCACACCTGTTTCATTAGCTATGCGATCCATTTACTCTAGACTGACGCCTCTCGCTCGGCAGAAGTTTCTGTGACAGGGTGAGTGTGCTGGAGCTCACTGTGACAATAAAGCAGGACTTCTATAGGTTCTCTGCGTTAGCGAATCAGCTCTTTAGTTTCACTAGTTGAGCTCTGATCCTTGTGCTGTTGCTCCTATTAAACCTATAGATCAAAGACCTAGTTGCCTCAATCAAACATTTCCTCCAGCCACCTGCTTTGAACTGAAATGTTAAAGACTGAGTAAAAAGCAGTATTTCAGTTGGTATGGTTTTAACATGATTGTCCAGGTCTTGCTTTATATTTCCAGTTTGTACAGAAAAGATAAAGCTGGCAGGTTTTATTAAATCCTCACCTATACACCTTAAATCCTTCAAAAAGCATACTCTGCTTGTAAGTTCTTTTGCTTCTGTGTTCCCATGTTTCAAAAATCTATCTCTCTTTGTGCTTTCTCTGCTATTGTCAGCCAGTATCATGTCTTGCGATCTGGTTTTTAAGCCATTATGGAGATTTTGATTTGTCCGGTCTTTCATTTCCGTATTGGCAGTCGCTGTTGCACTTGTTTCTTTCAGATGTTTTAAGTATCTCTCAGAACACTATTTTCCTTTTTTGGTAACACTAGGCTTAGAGCCTGAAAAGTTCCGGATGTAGTGTAATGCTTGTAATTACCTTTGTGTGCCGCAGTAACATCTGGAATGACATACATGTTGGCACAATTTAGCAAAGCTCAGTGAAACAGGGTTTCCTAGAGATGCACCTGTCAGATATCACCTAATGTTTTTTCTACTTCTGTCAATTACCTAAATGGGATTGCTTAGCACATTAGGTCAATCAGACCATTAGCACAATAAGCTAACTGGTCACAAGGCACAGCCGAAGCGATCACTCCCCTGGGCGGGAGTCTTCACGCTCAGGCACCCGACAGCAAGCAGCTGGATGATGTATGAACGTGACACTGTGTTTTCCCATCGACTGGGCCGGCTCCGCAAACACTCAGATTTTGCCATAGCAACCGGGCGTTAGAAAATATAACTTCTGCTGAGATAAAATGACAGCGGGCCACTCTGAATGCGGAACATGCTCATAGGCCGTGCCGCCTGGTATATTTCTTAATGGCGTTCTTGGTTCAGAGGCAGAAAACCATGACAATATTACAGATCTGTTACAAATTACAAAACCCCTAATGGAAACCTGGCTACTGTGACTTATCTTTGCCTTTTGTTGATATTTATATTATTGGAAAAACTGGGACTCGTATGACTATTACGAATTAAATTTGAAATACCTTTGTAAAGTACATTGAGTGCAATATCCATCTCTTTCTTATTTTTAGAAGAAATACCTAGAATGTAACAGGCAGGTGGACTGTCAGGAGATAACATAAGGCCTGTCGTTATGCCTTGTAAAGACCACAAGGTCTTTTTCACTGACAGATGGTATACATGCGCTTCCCTGGTGGTCACACTTCTTGCCTGTAGATGTGCTGTAGAAGGTAGGCCTCCCTACACATTTCCAGGCAGTTTGTGTCTTAGGTCGGCAGCTGGCGGGACAGTCCAGCAGCTGCATTCACATCAAACCTTGTGGCTCCGTCACAGCCAGGGAAGAAAAGGTCACAATGAGGTCTGCAGGAAGTGTGACATGCATTCGGGTGGTGCTGAGTGTCGAAATGGACATAGACAAGCAAGGGGATCACTTTGGGATGAACATTGGTGGAGTTGAGGTCTAAACCCATTTTGTGATTTTTTTGGGAGTTTGCATTGCCCGGTTTTGATTATTGCAAGGGTTACAACCCCCTCACCATTTACCCCGTAATTTATGCCCATGGAGATAGCATAGTTTTTTTTCAAAATGATTAAAAACTTAATACAATTTGTAATGGAAGGTGTTTCAAAGGGTGTCGTTAACCCTTTTCGGATCTATCAGGCGGTGTGTGATCAGATGCTTGCCTGGTTCCATTCCTGTGGTCAGCAGAGTGATGTCACCGTTAGGTCCCCGAGCGAGACCCTTAACCCTAATTGCTCCAGGGACTGGCTGCCCCTGCCGTCTCAGTCGCACGTCGCTTCGGATAGAAGCTTCTGCTGCATAAGTCAGTGTAATATGTCATTACAGATCATTGCTGATAGCGCCACTAGCGATGGGACTGTACCAGTACCCAGGTAACCCGGAAAGCCTTCAGGTCCTTCATGTAGAGCATTGCTTTCTGAGCAGTGCAGAGCCTGTCAGCTTGGATGCGCACCCAGACTCTACGATGTACGTCTTTGCTCTACCACTCAGCATAACTGCTGCCTTTTAAATGTTTAAATGTACTGTTTGTTTTTTTTTTTTTTGCAAGAAGGCATTAGCTCATATGCTAAGAAATGAACGACAATCAAGCCTGACAAGTCTGTGCTCACACATCACAGTTGCTTTTACATTGTCTAGTGTTTGCCGCCTTAGTCATCCATGTGGAAGGCTTTTGTGCTCTTTTGATTGCTGGGTATGATATGCTCATTTCATAGCGAGTGCTGGTTGTGTTTTGCTTTGTAAATCGCACAATTGATATGTGATGTATAGCATCTTGGGGCAAATTGTCTGGCCTTCAAATCTTACATCTGATCGATAAACATAACTCTCATATACATCATGCAGAAATGTACATCGAATACAGTCTTATTACCATCTCCTTAACGTGCCCTATACTTTTTCACTTTCTAGATATTTAATGAAATCTTACTACAACAATAGAAGTAAACTTCCCAGCTAATCAATATACCATGGTATTCTGTCGTTATGATTTATCTTCTGTAAAGTCAATTATGCACTGCTAGCAGTTAATAAAACAGTGAACTAGATGATTGTGATTGTTAATTTAGTGCATAAATAGCTTGTGGCTCATAATAATTGTGCCACATTAGTCAAAATCATGTATTCACGTATTATTTTTGACAAATACTGTACAAGTATAATAGGGGTAAAATGTAAATACAAGTGTGTGTGTGTGTGTGTGTATATATATATATATATATATATATTTATATATATATATATATATACACACACATATAGTGAAGCTGGGAGCTAATCATTTTATTTTAAACCATGAATGGATCATTTCTGTGTGTCAGACTGTTGCCAGTAATGTTGCCGGCAATGTTTCATTATTGTTTATTCTCTCCAAGTGGTAATGAGTGCTCAGAGACCTATATTCATCCATAAATATGCTCTTCATTAATCCTTAACTGACTCTGAACTCTTTGATGAAACACATTGATGATAATAATTATGCCTCGTGTTAGCATGGTGTTAAAATCAGGGCGTCACTTTTTTTTCTTCTTTTTTTTTTAATCTGTGCTCCTTTATAAGTAAATCATGTACTTCATTGATCAAGTTAATATTACCATGAAAATCACCCTGCTATGAATTGTGTATGGCTTATTATCTTGAAGAAGCTTACTGGAAACATACAGAGGATCTTTTCCCATTTCTTCCTGTATAATTCTGTGATTTGAAATACTCTAATCTATTCTATATATGTGATATTATGTGATATTTTGCCTTCATTGGGATCAGTTGGTCACCTGATGGAGGTTCTGGAAGATCTGGCCCCTTATTGGGGCCTCAGAGAGAATCAGTGCTTCTTGCTGTTCGTTTTGTGATCTTTCTCGATGTTGCTGAGCAGGTGAGTCACGTGAGGAGCATCTTTGGGTGGCTGGTCATAGATTCAGCTTGAGGACTTCCAGCGGGGCCCCCAGGTGTGCCACGTAACAGGAAATGCAGGAAATAAAAAACGCTGAATGACATGACCGGTCCATTATAATACAGAGAGAATCCTGATGCCAGTCCATCCCTCTCAGAAGGTCCAGTTACTCTATACCTGTTGTACTACATCCACAGCTTTTATTATGGAGCAATATGCAGACGCTCCTTTACTTACGAACTTTCAACTTACAAAGTTTCAGATATACGAACGAAGAGGACTGAAAGTCCAAATTGTGTTCATTGGGCTCCCGTTTTCTGTCCGCGCCTGAGCCACAAGCGGCGCCTACTCCCCGTATCCCAGTTCTTTGTACTTACGTATGCCCTTAAAATGATGTTGAATAACGGCTTACGAACATTTCAAGTTACAAACAGCCGTTCGGAACGCATCTCATTCATGAGTAGAGGAGCATCTGTGTTTCTACTTTTCTAAACCAGGTGCATGATAGGGTACTGTTCAATATGAAGGGAATCCCCTAACTTTATCTGAGAAACTTGAAGGTAAGGACTCGGCTGTCCATAGTCCCACTGAGACCGGCTTTTTCTCCCAGTCTTTTGAAGTGAATGGTACATAGCAGTAGTGAGATACAGGGTAGTGCCAAGATGTCCGCCGCCGAGTTTCCCTGGCACTTAATGCAAATTAGCAACATGTAGCCATCAAAGGCATCAATGACATTTCAGTTGATTCAGTTTTATGTGCATTTGGAAAGCCAGGGGCAGTGGGTGGGTCGCCTTTCTAGCACAGATTTGCTTTTAATACACACTGAAGTACGTGTGCTGGAGGGTTTCCTGAAAGCACGGTTCCGGGCTTCTGTAGGAGTGAAAGACTGTATTTCGGAAAAAGGTTTGGTCTGTGTTTGATGTCAAGGGAGGACCTGAGTTCAGGGACAAACAGGACGTCTCAGTCCCGCCGGTATTTCCAAAGGTTAACATGGTATACAGTTAAGTTTGCTTGTCTGACATTGCCTTTCAGTTTGAAGGAGCCAGGTACCATTCCGGGAGCTGAATAACTGGTACCAGTATCCAGGCACTGTCCACAAAGTAAACTCACACGCAAGATGGTCATCACTCCTCTACCCCCGGAAATCTGCAGGTGATCATGAGTAGAGGAAGGATGGGTTTGACGTGAATCCGCATGGTGGCCAGAAGTTTGATGATGCTGTCGGGTGGAACAGGTTCCTGCTCCCTGGTTCTCTTGACAGCCTGGAGCAAACCTCTGGGATTTCTGTGCACAGGGGAATTTAAGCAGACAAGCCAGTGTTGGCCTGAGTGCCTGTCTCACCTCACACAGAAGGTTGGCCAGTAATTGGTCCCAGTTCCTTCCTTCTGGATCAGTAGGCTCCCGTGGCGTGTCCCCTTGAGGGTTTTCTTGGAACAGTCCGCCAGGCTGGGTTCCTTTAGTCTGCTCTACATCGTTGCATCACAAAGTGCACCTACAAGCACTCCACCAAACTCTTTTGACGTCATTTTTCCCCCCACATAGCATTATAAATTACAGTATAATTGACAAAATTATTTGGTTCAACAAAAAATGACCTTGTGGCAGTTTGCTGTGCTATTCATTGTACCAAAAGATTTTTTTAAATGGTTGTTTGAAATTATGCAATTTTCACTAGATCTGTGTGGCTTAAATAATCAACCACCTGCTAGATTCCTCTTTACACAAACACAGACTGTTCAACAATTTTGACTGAAAAGGAGCATTTTTTAAAAAAACAGTCGTTCCTCAACTGTGGTATACTGTGGTATACTGTTCTTTTGTCTTTCATACGATAAGCAGTAGATTAATAAATCTGGCGAAAGATTCAGCTTTATTAACACAGATGCTGCAAAGTGTGTGGTTTGTTCAAACAGTGGGTATCTTGCATGCACCAATGATGGAACAGAAGTTGAGATAATTGTACCAAAATGCCATGCGTTTTCAGATACTGAGAGTGTTTCAGCCATCTGTTAATCCAAGATAGCCTTTATAATAAACTAAGCATGGAACGTCTCTCTTAATAATATGAAGACTGTCCAATGCAACGCAATAGCCAGCTTCATTAAAGCAGGCTATTAAATTCTCTCTTTTTAAAAGTAAATAGAGCAATGAAATTGTTTAATTTATGTTAAATTTTCATATTGAAATTCTATCTAAGGCCACTCATAATAAATATTGGTGTTTTTTTTTTGTTTTTTTTTTACAAGGTCACCATGGAAAGATTGCACTGGTGCCTCACATTATGATAATCAGCAGTGCAGTGCTATAAGGAAAAACCTGGATATGCACAGCCAAAGAAAAACAGTGCCATTAAATGTAATTCCTAATACTGATACACAATGCCTGTCAGAAATAATCATACTGTTCTTACGATGGCTAATTTTACTGAATAAGAAGCAAATGTTAATACCGGTGACAGTAATAATTTCTCAAAGCGAAAACAGCCTAGGGTATTTATTCACTTATCTTTAAGTACTCCAAATAATGTTTCAGACTGATTTTTAGGATCTAGTGCTTTGTGATTATGCTGCTAATGGCTTTACAAAAAGTGCATATATCTGTAATATACCGTATATTTGCTAGATAGTCAGTGTGTTGACATTTACATTATATGTACTATCACTGTGCACAGACGACAGCATTCAGGATTTCTTTTTCTGCAAATCAAAAGCATGATATAAAAACCTACCCCCCGACATCATGGCTCAGAACACCTATAATTGTTCAATGGCATTATCAAAGAAAAGTTGCTAGATACAAATTTCTTGGCCTTTTACAGGAGACCAAAGATATTGGTCTAACGTCTGCCACTATATATTGGTCTAACGTCTGCCACTGTGCATTCCAGAGAAGGGTCTTCATTATGGCCCCACGACCAGTGGCAACTTCTCAATCGTGAAGGGGAATCGCCGCCGGCAGAAATGAAAACTGGCTCCTGTGCGGCATAACTGAAATCCGTGAGAATCAAGTTCTGTCACATGTGACTCGATTGCTTATCTTATCAGCTGAAATTGCCCCCACTGACCTTTTGCTAGATATTTCGCTGACCCAGCGTGGCCTATATGTGAGAAGAATTCTGTATGTTAGTCATCGTACTGTACATCAAGTGCAGTACAGGCAAGTGTTGAGTATGGAAATTAACCACCGAGTCGTATTAGTGTTATGCATGTAACATGTAAGGAAAACTCATTATCTTACTCGGCTTGTCAGAAAGGTTTTTCCACATATGAAAAGCTGAAAGACTGGGACTTGGGCATGCTAGATGAAGGCCAGACATGACTCAAAGATGTTTCAGAAGCTGAAGCCGGAGACAGTAATCGGAAAAAGTAATCAAATAGTGAATATGTCGGATGTCCTTGGCATTCGAATTACACGCCTTTTCCCTCTCCTCTCGCCACAATGCTCTAATCTTATTTTTATCCGACACCGCATCCCTGTCAGATGATACCTGTTACTTCTTTTCCAACCTGATACCACTAGTGTTCGACTAGCGAACCATTCGCCTTAATGGGGATGTTGAAATGTAAACCCAAAATAAAAGATTTTGTAGAAACTCCATGGCTTTCTCCTGGTTGCAGTAGATGCTTTTTTTTGCTACTTTTGATCTGTGAATCTAATATATTTTCATATGCTTTCCAAATATACATTCCCTTGCTAATAGTTTGGCCTGTATCATGCCAAGCTCAGAGCAGTTGACATTTCTGACATGCACCCATGAATTGATCAATTTGACCACCTGTATGTGTCCCAGCATCTTCAGCTGTGAAATCGATGGTTACCTATTTAGTTGCATAATTTTCCCCAGTTCTCTCTCGTTCAGGATCCGGCCGATGCGCTGGCTTGCGTTCTTCAATACCGCTTTTCTGATATAGACTCTGTACGCATATGTGACAGTATTTCACTCCGCCTGTATTGTCACTCTACTAACTCATTTCCAATTCTCCTCAGAATCTAAGCAAATTATTACAAACGGCTCCTCCATAATGGCTTTCGACATGCTGTGTCAATAGTATTTATTAGTAATAATAGCATAATGATGCCCTCTTTGTAATATTTGTCTTATTTTCAGTGGTACCTTGGAATGTATTTCCAATGACTATATCCGACTCATAGTGATTATTATGGTATTTATGGGGGCAGTTTTACAAAAGCAATTTTTTTTTTTGTCTATTTTCTGTTGCTTACAGCAGTTCCTGCCTCTGCATGTTAAGTTTATCAGTTTGACATTCTCATTTTGCAGTTTTCCTTTCCCTTTCCCCCCTTCATTTATGTAACTTTGCTCCTTTGAACGTCAGAGAGCAGCACCCCGGTTTTCTTCAGAAAGCCTTTGATTGCTACACAACATTTCCCAAGCTACAGTTTTACATGTGTATAATGTATGTGTGTGTGTGTGTATATAAGATTACATTTTTTATATATAAGCTTAATTTTGTGTTAGCAATTAACATTCAGCGGTGTTATAAATGAGTGTACTTCGAAATCATAGGACTGGATTTAATTAAACTATGGTTAAATGCACTTGCACAGTTGCTCTCTCGCTATTCAGAGCTCAGTTCTGCCAAAGCTTTTCATGTACTCTGAGTGAATTGTGCTGCTCAAATGTGAAATGCAACAAAAAATATGCAAACATGTTTCCTATTCTTAGCATGAAAAACAAATTCTGAAGAAACTTTCAGAGGACGGATACTGGGAAAAGATTTACAAGCCAAAAGCAATGCGATTTGTACAGTTATATTTTTACTTTAAAAAAAATAATAATAATTTTGGCCAATTGCTTCCAGTAAGTGAATAATAAAGACCAGCATGAAAGAAAGAACAATATATTGACATTTTGTATCACATTAGTCTGCATCCTGGTCAAATACATTCATCAGATTATCTTTTATTTTGAAATATGCTTATTAGCCAAAGCTGTATAATACATCGGCATTCAGATGTCTTGGAGAGGTTGGAAATATTGTTAAATGTGTTCGGGGGGGGGGGGGGGGGGGGGGGAGGTAGCGGTACTTGTCAGATCTAAGTGGAGGTAGACGGGGAGTGACAGGCCAGCTTGTACCCCTGAGAGATTTCACTCTGCCTCTTTTGACATCTTTAATCATTGCACTCTGGGTGACCCTGTCCCACTTCTTTTCATTTAGTGTTTAGAAAAAAGGACAAAACAAATACTATGGAACGGCAGGATAAAGGAACCGCACATCTGCAGCCCCCTGGCCACTGGCCATTTCTACAATTTTAAAGACGGAATGATAAATTAAAGTTGGTCTGAACTCGAATGTCTGTTTATTTGGCAAATGACGGACAGACCGTAATGATGGACCTCGGACGGCAGCCAATCTCCCTCCATTAGGAAAAACTGAGCTGATTTAGATCGGGGAGGTCGGGAAAATAAAACAAACAAACAACGAAAAAAAAAAAAAAACGAAAAACAAAAGAGTGCAAGGTCGTTCTTATTTGTGCGTTTGCCAGTGGGTGTCGTCACGCCGTTATACTGGGATGCTGCGTTACAGTAATGGGACTAAGTAGGGGAAGATTGAAACTGAATGCCAGTTTTAGAATTAACCAAATTCCAGTGCAGGTACTAGAAACTTTTAGAAATGACAGATCGCAGGAGAAGCGGAAAGGGGGCCGCGTGCGACGGGATGCATTAATTGGTTCAGACAGGAGCAGCGTTCCCTTTCATCTTTAGAGAGGCTTTCTGACAGAAGCTATTTCTCCGTCCTCCTGTCCTTGCTGAGAGTCATTTAGCCATGCCTTTGTTTCTTACTCCTACTTGTTAGTTTGTTAGGTCTCACAAACATGAATGTGAATGGACGAGAATTCACAGGGAAATAAAACCCAGACAAATGAATAGATCCTGTTTTCACACCGCTGGTTTTTGAAGCAGCAAACTGGCCTTATACTGTAATATTTAAGGCAAAATGCTGAAATGGGTCAATTTATTCACCCAGGCACCATGATATATTTTCAAGGAAATTTCTGTGGACTTAATGAGTTTTGGAAATTTCATGAACGTTCTTAGGAATGTTTTATGAACGTTTTATGAATCTTGTTGAATTATGTGCGAACTGAGTTTTAGTTCCCCATACTGTAGCATATGATGAGGAAGCCTGACTTTAGGCCAGTTGGAAATCTCATATCAAAAACAACAAAATATACAGTCTTATCCAAGATCACGAGCTTCTCATAAATGCTGACAAAACATCACCAGCTAGATCCAAGTTTGGACCTTCAAGTTCAAGTTTCGTTCAAATGGGGTTAAATAATCCCATTGTAGATGGTGGAATTGTTGGAGTTTGTTCGGGTTTTGGGGTTTTACAAAATTTCCGTTTACGCTGTACTTAGGCTAGTACTAATGAGCATGATGCCGTAAGCATGCAGTCAGCCCACGATTGAGTCTCACTGTGCTTTAGCTGTGTGACCCAGGCCTACCGGTGCCTGTGCCCACTACCCCAACAGCGCCTCTTTTAATTGCAGCCCTGCTTGGTGGTGGGAGTTCCCTGAGCCCCCTGCCCCCCCCGGCAGCCCCGCTCCACGCCGCCCCCTCTGGCCTGTGACACGCCGTTTGCCCCGCTGAGGAGGATTTGAGCTGATGAGAGTGCAGAGCCAGTGCTCAGCAGAGTATGAAATTCGCATTTTGGTCATGGCGAGCCGTGCAATCCGATATCATGAGCCTTCCGCAGAGAGTGTGCCGGTGGAGTGTGGTAGCCGAGTGACAGACGGAGGGCGAAGGGTTGAAGAAACAGACGCAAAGAAGTGAAGCCCCGATATTTCCCCCTTTAATAAAATGAAGTTGAAAATTTGCCATCATCCCAGTCCTTTGTTTTTGGTAAACACCACGGCAGGGAGGTGGGGGTCATTCCCAGTGAAGACAGGAGCGCAGATCTCTACAAACGAGTTCCTAGCAGGAATGCAACGGCATTAGGTGATGAACAAAGCAGCGCTTCACGGTAACGGACACCTGTCCCTTGGATACGAGTCCAGCGTGGGTAGGAAGTCGTGGCCACAGATGCAAGGTAACGTAAGTCGCCATTTCCCTCTCCTGTCCACAAACAGAGGCTGGCTGTTCCAAATGGAGGCCTCTCATTGGGTCAGGGCGAGTCCATCATTGTGATGTCAGCGCCATGCGCCGAAGAGGTCATACGCAGTATCCTCAACGCTCTTTGTTTCGCAGGTTTTCACGTTTGGTAAAGAAGTGTAGTTAAAATCACTATTCAATTTCAAAACAGAAATTGCAAAGACTAATTGGAGAGTTAAAAATCTAATTTAAAAAAAAGAACAGTACCAAAACTGAGAGTGAAGGATAAAAACTTAATTTCAAGACGATCACCGGCTAATGGATTTCAAACCCCAAAGTCGGCCCCTTAGTTTAAAATATGTTTGGGAAAATTTTAACAACCAGCTGACAGCAGTGATATCCGGCAGAACAGTGAACCCAGTTTGACGCAGTTCAGTAGTTCACGCAGATTATGGCTGGTTGACCTATTTTTTTTTTATCATGTTGTAAACTTGATTCATTTCACTTTCAGGGTCATTTTTCTTCATTGCCTGGGAACAACCTGGAGACAAATCAGAATTATAGCAAAGCTGCAAAGTTTTGCAGTTTCTAACATAAATTAAAAGATTGGACATTTTTAGTTATTTGGTATCATGATTGAATGACTGCAAGACTCGACTGGCCTGTTAAAATTCCTCTTAATTTGTGTCTTGTTCTATGGAAACAATTGTGCTTTGTCAATCTGATTTTACTCAGTGGTGCTTGTCCCACTTCTCAAGTAAAGTTGATTTTCCTTATTCACAGGAATCCATGTTCTTCTCTACAGTTGAGGATGTAATAAAACATAACGCCATTCAGAATCATCATTTAGAGGGTCACTAATTTCCATTGGATTAACTATTTTTTTCTGTATAGCTTGCAACTTTTTAATGGCATGGTTTTCCCTGAAAATCATGTTTTAATGAAATAAAACTAAATAAATAAAGAGTCCTGGTTAAAGCTGAAACATTTTAAAAATTAAGTAAGGGTAAAGCAGTACATTATGTGGTTTCATGAAAGTGCATAAATAGGAAAAAAGATACATTTACTTCCATATAAAATCAACTTCATCTTCAACAGGTCACCTCAATAGTCACTATTCTGAATAGTGTGTTAGGGCTCCCTCACCTTTCTTATTGAAGTGCCCCCCCCCCCCCACCAGAGGCAATGGTCCATACAACGGGGTGAAGCTTTGGGGACATTTTGCTGTGGGTCATGTTCTGCAAAATGGAGTGTTGCCCTGTTTGCATTAGGTGGGTGAGCAGTGTGCTTTCTCCATTTCACATCGCTTTTAGTTCTTTGTCAAAACATATAAACACAATTATTCTGGGCTAAACAAAAGCTCTTAAACAGGAATGAGAATGAGGAATGAGTCAGTGGAACTGGGAATTTGTATTTTATTTAATAATAATAATAATAACAACAACAATAATAATATGAATAAGAATAATACGTTTATTCAAGAATTGAGTAGACAATTATACAAATACATTTCATCTCAGTGTGTTAAGGCTCATCTGTAACTTTTATCATCTCATGGTTTTGTTTCTGTTTATCCTCTACAGTTTTGTAAGTGATGGTCACAAATAACCTCATAGATACTGGGCCTATTGTTGGAGAAAACACAAATCAAATTATCTACATGCTTTATTGTTGTTAAACACACACATACAGATCTTTAAATAAATGGTCAATGAAAATCAATTATAAATTACTAAAATTACTGTTGTTCTCCTCAAAATTTAAAGTGAGTAAATATTTCAGAAATGCTACTTTTCCATGTAAACCATATAAAGCTGTCAAAAGGATATATTGACCTTTAAATAAAAAATATTGAAATGTTATTTTGCAAGACATTAAATGACACCTACAAATAGGATAAGAAATTAAAGAAAACAGAACATTGCATGAATTAAAATGTTAGAATTTACGGTGGTAAAGCACAGTTTACAGCCACGTGCTTCTTTTGTCGTGCCAGTTTGTTTTTCAGGCCTAAAAGATGGATTCACTGTAAATGTGTCAGGGGCACTAAAGACCTTCATATGCAATAACAGCCCTGCATTGTTTTCGCATGAAACCTGCGATAAACACAGAGAAGGAGCCCCGGCTGATAAACGCAAGATTGTGCGCAGAATGCTGAACAAGAGCGATGTGTTTTTTCAGCTGGTAACAAGGAGGACTGTTCGTTTATGTCTCTTTTTATAAAAAAATAAATAACGTGACGCAGAAACTCTGCCTTTCGGATATTTTTACAGAGAAGGCTAGCAAAAGCGGCTCTCGCCGATTCAGTTTTTTTCAACTAGAACCCACTTCAAAACGGATCCCGTTACCAAGATTATAAAGTATTTTGCAATATTTTTAGTTTCTTCATTCAGTCCGCTATTCTCAGAAAGAGCAATGATTTCCGTGCCGTGCATTTCAAATGTGTCTGTTGCAAAAAAATATGAAAAATATGCAATGTCATAAATACTGTATTTTATGCTAATATGAAATCAATTGTATTTTTGATGTAGCATTCAATTATTCACCATTGACGAAACAGATAGGTTTCTGTATAGAACAAAAACTTTTTTTGAAGAGTATATGAGGTGAAAAATTAAAGTGCTTGAAAAAAAATGTGCACAACACTGAGGATCGAAGGAGGAGGTTAATTATTTATCCTGTATTACACAATATAATATATTTTTTTATTATTGTAAGGATATAGTATTTTTAGTTTACTAGACACAGAGCAGAGCGCAGACGTCTGTGGTCACATGTGCTGGTCGCTGTACCAGAGGGCAGACGAAGGTCATGGTACGTTTGCTGGGGGACTGAAGACACACCCATGTCCACACACCGCTACCGCTTACAGAGCTCTTGTGTAAGGAAACACACTTTCAGGTATCACCCCGAAATGCACCTGCTAAGATCGAGATGTTCCTTTGGGCCTTGAGTTCGCAGAGACCAGCTCCATCCTAAGAGCACAAGAGGAATATCTGGTACCGAGGCAGAGCCCACAGAGACCCATGTTTTCATCCCTGTCAATATATGGTACATGTATATAAATACAAATTAATACTCTTGTTATAAGCTGTATTGTATTTAACTAGTGTAAACAAGTAAAATCTGTACCATTTTGAAACAATAAGCTGAAATGATTACCCTAATCATTTGCAACCATTGACAAAACCACAAAAAGTCTAAAGAATTTCATCCGACTTCAAAAAGTATTCTGCGCAGTCTGTCGCATTTCTAAATATCTGCAGAGCTGTTTTTTTCCCCTGATGAAAGAGATTTTTCGTTAATATTTCTTTCGGGGAATTAATGATTTCCTTTCCTGCCAGCGCTCTCCTTCCAGGCCGTTTTGTGGGATATAACTCAAAAGCAACAGAGGGCTATTTCTTAAAAACCATCCATGGATGAAAATGCTAAATCTGTACTGTAAATGTATGCCAGTGACATTCATTTTATTTCTTAAAAAAAAAAAAGTGAGGGATGTAATAAAAATGCAACTGAAACAGTTTTGCGACTTTGATGAGTGAGGCAATGTCGTCCGTGAGCAAATGCAAATGTGAGTTTGCTGCATGCAGCTGAATGAAGCTGCCCGGCGTCTGGGTCTCAGCAGCCTGTGGATGGACGGCTCACTCGCTCCGCATTAGCTCACAAACACGCTAATGACCGTCGCATTTGACGCAGCCGCGGAAGTAAGCCTTTCGGACGTGCTGACCGCACATTCACCTCCAAAGTTTTTTCATAGTTTTATTTTTCGACAAACGAACCTACATACCAACTTCACGACAGAGCCGCGGTTGCATCCCAGCATCACTAAACAGAAGTGATGTGGGGACTGTTTAAGACAAATGGAATTTCAGTCAAACCCGGGGGCCCCACCCCACAAACTGCCATCATTATGGAAATATAAACACACGATTCTCAATTGAATTTCCTTTTGTTTTAATACCGAAGCAAAATAATTTTTAATAAGTGGGCTGCCTCATCAAAACCAAATTATTTCCACATCATAGAAGTGCCTCTCAGGGACAATCGAGCTCATAGCCATTTTCTTGGGGTTTTTCCGCGGTACTGCGTTCATAAAGTGAATTGTTGTCTGTCTTCTTGTCTCGGTAGGTCCACCTCACTGTCGAAAACTACTTTCTAGCACATTCCAGACATACTCGCTTATAAGGAGTGTCAGTTTTAACTCTCCGTTAAAAATGTCACCATAAAACACCGCATTTCAGCCCTGCTAGTTATTGCAGCCACACAAAAATTGCATTATGGGATTAGTTTTGTTCCAGCACAGCGTGAAAAGTTCCAGCCGAGGATTTCGGCCAACTGCTGTTACAGGTGAAAAAGGTTGCGAGTGAAATGTGGCACGATGGGGTGGATTAATAGCAAAGGCGACGGACTCGTGTGCGGACATGTAGGGATCGACTGGCTCTTCGCAAATGCATATCTCCCCATAAACATTTCATATGAATCCCAGGGGTGAGCTGATGATCAACAACTGCTCTTGTGTCTAACTGGGGGCAGTGTGACTCAGTGCAGTCCTTAAGAAGAGAGTTTAGAACGACTGCTGATGATGAGGAAGATGATATTACTATTATTATTATTATTAAGTGCATTTATCTTTCGGTTGTGCGTCATATGGAAACGCAGGAAAGGACACTTTCATTGTGCCGGCCAAAAATGATAGAGTTTGCACCATGTATGAAGACAAAATACCAATTATATTACTCTCTGAAATAACATCTGCAAAGTGCCCCTGATTGGCTTCTTTTAGGTTGCATCGTGGCCCAAGGTTACAATTTGCAAAAATTACAGTCCTGTCAGGAAATTTGAGGCTTTCTAATATAAACAAATGGATTAGTTCTTTAAATTTTTTTTTGATGGAAAAACCTTGTGTTCCAATCCCTCGGAATTCAGAAGTGTTTTGATTATTTCATATAGAAATTTATAGTGAAAAACATATCATATGTTGTACAGGTTGACTGCATTTACTTTTTTCCACTTTATATAACATTACACATTTATATTTGTTATTTTCAAAACGGATCCCTCCTGTAAATGCCTAAAATGCTACTAAATATACAAAATAATACTAATATTAAAATACACACTCAAAATCTGCCAATCAAAGAATCTCCAGATGCATCAGTCACACTCATTGGCTCCAGCCAGGGTCAGCGAGTCATGAATTAGATCTTGAAGCTCACTGGTGGCTTTTTGGCATCACAGACAGGGTGGGGGCGCCGCCGATGTGACCTCGGGACGACCCCAGCGGTCCACCCTGATACCGCAGATGTGTGAAGAGGCACATGCGGTCGCTTCCGCTGAGGCTGAGTGCAGATTTAGGAAATGCAATTTGGAGGCTCCCCTCCAGGGATTCTGTTTGTCTCGTAGCATTTTCATTTTTTTTGATAAATCTTTTCTATATTCTGGAGAAAAAAGGAGCTCAGCCGAACTGCCTCTCGGTTACAGATCGAGGTGATCTTGATGACCAGGGTGACGTGAAATTAAGAATTATTAAGCCACATGTACAGAATGTATAATGCAGGATGGTGCCTGCAGTACATATTCCATAATAGATAGGGCTATACAATTGTTGAGCATTATCTAAAATGACTGACAAAGTTGAATAATTCTTCCTGAAGCCATTCACATCAACAACTATTCCCATCTAGGAATATGAAGTAACTAACTTCTTCCATCCATTATTCTAACCGCTGTCCCTAAACCGGATTTGGCCCTAGCAGCTATTTATTTAATCTCCATGTAATCTGTGCACGATGTAATATCAGCAAACTGGGCTCCCCTGGTCTGTGCTGTGGCAGTCAATCTGTCTACAGTGTTTGTGCTATAGGGCAGGAGGTAACGCAATCCTCACAGATATTATATATCTGAAGGTTTGTCCATTCAGACCTCAGAAGTGTCTTTGACAGTCGTGACATTAAGGAAAATATTTATATATACTGATATCTCTCTGTGTTGGTGCCCTGTCCTGGGTCGTTCCTGTGTTGTGGCCGTAGCCGCCGGCAAAGGCTTCAGACCAACCACGAGCCGAACCAGGACGAACGGTTACAGATAATGGGTGGATGGATATACAGTATATATACAGTATATATATTTATATAAATATGAAATGCAATCAGGAAGAGAAAAAAATATATATAAAAAAATATATATAAGTAAAAAGTGCAGTGTCAGTGGCTGTGGAGAGTTTATTGGAGCAGCACTTTTTTGCTTGTTCAAGTCCCAAGAAGAATCCCGTTTTGTACCCCAGAAATGGGAGTTTGTGTCCTCACTACTGGCGTCTTTAAGTGCAGTTTATTAATAGAGGACGGGCAAAAACTGCCAGCTTAGGAAAAAGACTGGAAGAACATGTATAAAGTGAAAGTAAAGCGTGAGGTTGGTCCATAGGTCAGGAATAAAGTTGATGTTTGTGATATTGGGGGGGGGGACGGGACAACATGCAACATTTCTTAGAGAATGATATAAAAACGTGTATTTTGATGAAAATGATTCACTGCAAAAATGTACCATATTAAGTAAAATCTGTTTACATATATATGTATGTGATATAAAATTAGCATTTTATATATAAATTGGCATATTACTTACCAGTGTGAGGAAAAGGATAGATTCCTGTTCTGTTCTATTTTTTTTTTTAAGTGACCCCATAGCTTTTGCATTCTCTAAATATTTAAAGCCCTTCTATCCAGGTTCTATAACTCCTAATCCAGGAAAGTGAAAAAATAAAAATATATATTATTTATATTGTTAAAAGGAGCTGAATGTAAGTACTGGTCAGAAAAAAAATGTATTAAACTGAAAAAGGTTCACATTTAAAAGGTCGGCTCCGGGCCCTGGAGCTCAAATCACCTAAATGTTATTTGGTTTTGAGAACAATATTATTTAATCCTCCTAAAGCAGATAAGTGTTTTAGGTAGTTTCATAGAAAGGTGATGTGGTGACAGTTATGTTGGCTTATATGCACTCGGGATGACCCCCCCCCCTCCCCAGCTGCACCCCGGCGCCCTGAACTTGAACCCACAGCAGCACCTACGGCCATATATGTCACCCAGTGACTGTCGCATCCACTCATCCTGGGTCCCACCGAGCGTCTGAGCATTGCCATTCTGGCCTCCAGCTAATAAGTGGGGTCTCTCTGAAGTTAACAGATCCACGCTTAAGCGTTTTTTAAAAATCCCTGCCTGTAAAATGGCTTTTGCTGGCCGCATTTTTCCGGCCCCTGCTTGGTCGCCCCCAAACCCTCGTTCTGACGTGTTGGTCACAAGAGCTTTCTGTCGCGATGGAATAATCTCGGACTTGCATAGTCTGATTCCCGGCCTCTTAGATCCGTTTTCCTTCAGCCGCTTTAGTGCCGCGGAACAGTTGTTGGGCTCTGATGGAGGTACTTTTTATTTTTGGGGGGATTTAATCCTGACACCCCGACCCTGGCCCAAATTCTGGCTCCGCAACGGTTGATGGCGGGGATTGGGTGCGTGAAATTACAGGAGAAAAGCGGGACGACGCGCCGAACGCTGATCGGCCCTCCCTGTCAATCTGGATTATCCCAGGTTTTTTTTTTGCGGGGGAGAAGTTCAGAGAAACCTAACAATATGACGTCTGTTCTCCACAGACATAATCAGAGAAAAACACGATGAACTGGCAGGGAATCCTCTGGTGAGAATTATGCAGAATTCCCCATTTCTGTCTACTGCACCATCAAAGGCAGTGACTGGGAATTTTAATTCATTTCATTTGTGTGACCAGTGAATGTGTATGCAAATGTCACTGGGAGTGACTGATGGCTTTTCGCACTATTAGAATAAACATGCTGCTGCTTAATTGCAGATGCCTTTAATTAAACGCAGATGCTGTGCAATAAACCTACCTACAATTAAGTTATTATGGATCTCAATTCAGACGCGTCCATCTGAGAGAACATTAAGCGTTATTAAGTGATGTATTGTTGAAAGAGCTGGATAAGAACTATGTGAAAAATACAGTTTACGAATTTTTATGTTTTCAGTAGTTATTCAAAGTTACATTTAAAATGATTCATTTGAAAATAATTACTTTTTAGAGATGACAAAATCATTATATTTGATATTCACTTTCTGATTTTTCTTTGCAGGCAAAAAATTTACTCCTATATGATGTGGTTTCTAGTTACTACTAATGGTTTGACTTGAGTTGGGATGGCAAAAATTGCAGAACACCGTCATGGTGGGTTTAGGTGGGAGAAGAATTAAGGTTCAGTTAACGCAATAACGAGGTGTGTCCCATAGCTAATCGCGAAATGTTCGCTACGGCAGAATCAATCAAATTAAAGCGAGAGGGTTGTCCATTGTTTAGCAGTATACTTGCAATCACAGAAACTCACACTAGGCGGCAGTATTAAATCAATATACAGCAGGGAATATTACAATGACTAGCATTTTATAAAGACGTTAAAAAGCGAAGAAAACGTCTTTTTCAATATAATTTTAGGGCATATTTAATTAAAAGAAAAAAAAATCAGGCTCCCTAACTTGCAGACTATTAAGGATTTTCTTTGGAGAAAGTGGAAGTGGTTTTACATCATATGTGTTTTTATGTTGCCAACTTATGAGTAAGGGACAGTTTCAAACGCCTGTATTCCAGGCGGTTATCCAAATTTGAAACAACGTATTTTAAGGACATTAGAAGCGTTGGAAAATGTAGTGTGACAACATTAAGAGCGAATGAAAAATTCTGTTTTTCATTACCGCTTACAGTTTAAAATATCTAAATATAATAATAAGCTGTGGAACTTGTGTAAAATAGTTAAAGGGTGTGCTTAATTCACTTGGGCTGACATTTGTATAGTTACCAAATAGATTTTTTTATTCATTAAGGTTTTTATTTCTAACATTAACTTTAAATTATATCTATAATTCTTCTCTTCTATCAGAACAAATGGATCTAGCCAAGATTAATAATAATAAAAAATAGCTTAACATTTATTTATATGGATGTTACATTGCTGGCATTTTTAAATGACGCTAAAATTGTTTCATAGAAGTGGAAACGACAAAGCGACTTTGTATGTATTTATCGAGGAACAACAGAAAGCGGAACAATAACTTGGAGATGAATAATACTGTAATAAAAAGGTTAATATGCAGCTTCATTTTAAAAATCCATCCATCTCTAAATTGCCTATCCTGGTCAGGGGACATTTTTAAAAAAAGTTTTCTCTGGCCTGAACATTTTCAGTATGGGTACCTCCATCTTGATCACTATAGAAGCGAAACAGTGAACAAGATATATTTGAGATGAATGAGTTATTTACCATTTTTAAAAATTAAACAGGCCTTATTTTGGTCCATGTTTCTATCTCCACTTTGGCGAAAGTACCAGCGTACGTGTTCTCTCCCATTAGGCTGTAATACACTCAATTTTCATCCTTTTCAAAACTGTCTTATTAAAAAGAAAAACAAAAAATCTCGAATGAAGCACTTAATGCGAACCACTTTTCATTTAGTTTTACTGTTTAATTTTTTTGTTCTGTATTTCTATTTCTGTTTGTCATTTGTGCCTGAAAAAGATGCTTTTAGGAACTTTCCTTGTTTCGATATTTCTGGCTGGATCAATAAAAAACTTTTCCAGAGACTGTAGTAGGCCTAGTTTTTTAAATGTATTTATTTTATCCAGGGTTTTTGGAAGAAATCCTACAAGTGGCGCATCACAACAAAACGATACGGCTACTTTTTACTCTCACACTTCGCACCCACATTCATTTTCATTCACCAAAGGATATTAAAATTTAGTGGCGGTTTCATAGAAGCAATTTTTAGCAATTTGTTTCAAGTCTTTTATTTCCCTGAAATTAGCAAGTCATTTGGAGTCACGGGTTGGTAAATATTTGTGATTCCACTCGCATGTCTGTGATTGCGCGCAGTTTCATTTCTGCGGTTTGGCCAGAGAAATGTTTAGATATTAATGCTTTGTTGTATGGTTTGATTCGGTTCTATGATGCAAGAAGACGCTGCTCATCAGTGCATCGCAGTTAAATCTAGACAGAGCTCAGAATTGTTAGGTTTTGCCGACCACGGTCGGATCGCTCGGCGCTGCTTTACGGGTAGGTCTCGCAGCGCACTCAAGTCCGGCCACACGCTCGAGTTTCGCCCCGTAACGGAGCCACGGAGGCTGAGTAAAGGGTGCTTTGAACATCCTCGGACTCCACCACCAGTTATTCTACAAAATAAAATGGTGAAGGTAGCGGTATTTATGTTTATTGTCTGTTGGTCGTGCAATACGGCAGCGCGTGCTTATTATGTCAATATTTTAACTGCTTTGGATTTTATTTCAGTCATATTCCTGCGCCCATGAAAGGCCACATATTGGTGTGGCTTTGTCACTTTTTCCTTGTTAATAACACATTAATACAAATAATTTTATAATAATTCCACTTTAAACTAAGATACTTGTAGTTTTGCACAAATAATGCAACTTTTAAATGTTTATTCGTCGACGCGAAATTACAGATTTATTTGTGAATGACAACCACACGCGACACACACATGCAATTGTGTGTTCATAGGTTTTTTATATTACATACCTAGTGTGGTAAGTAGGCATATTTATGCAGGCCTACATTCCATATTCCAATATTTATTATTTCAAAGCCATGAGCAAAATGGTATTATGACATGATGATTTGCGCATATTTATTACAGCGAGCCCCCCTTCACGTGAGAGTTTCCCACCTGGGTCTCTGTGGAGGTAACCTGCTTTTACAAGTTGATATGTGTTTGGCGAAATGGTCGGATATGGACAGATCATTTCACCGGAGCAGGTGCCGCTCCTTGTGAAATACGGCAGAAAGTAGCTCTTTGTTTGACTGCTGACGATGTACTGCACTGAAACTGTGGTGAAATGTAATTTATGTCTCCTTGCCTTGTTGGAACTTAATGCTGTTACACAGCCCACCCCCTGCATCTACTTAATAACATTTCATGACTGAATCCAGGCTGAATTTATATCCACTTTATTAGTTTATATAGGGAAGGATGAAATGAAGGCGTGATGGGGGGTGTCTCCTAAGAGGGAATACCCCCCCCCCCACCTTTAAGTTCCATGGTTTCAGTTAATCTGTTTCTTTGCCCCTCTGTAGTCCAACAACATAAAATGGAGTTGAGAGTGTCACACTGCGTCACTGTGCTTTGGGGGGGGGGGGGTTGTCATGCATTTGAATTTCCTCCTGGACACCTACAGTGGAGAGCATTAAAGCATCATTCTGGGAGAACAAAGAGGTTACAGAGCAGGGGCTGTGGGGGTCTGGCCTGGGATAAGTTGCCCTGTGAGTCCCCACGGCCCCCCCCCCCCTCTGTGCCTCACGGGGGCTGCAAGGTGGCATTGTCACCGCCACAGGAAGTGGCACCGTGCAGGCATGCACGCCCACGTTTGCCGGCCTCCTGGTGCATGCACGGCTGCTCCGGGGTGAAAGGGAGAGAGGATCGGGCTCGGGGGATGAGAGGCGAGCCGTGTCGTCACCCGAAACCTTATTGAAAAGGGGAAGAGAATGAGAGTGGGGGAAAAAGCGGATGAAACGAGAAGCGCGGATTAGGAGACGCAGAGCAGACGGCTCCAAAATGGCGGGAGCGGTATAAGCCTGACGCGTGAAGAAGAGGCTCCCTGCCTTCCTGAGCGGTGCGGGGACGCCGCCACGCCGCGGGGTGCCGAGTGCCCTTCCTAAGCTGTAATCCACGGTTCTCCAGCGAGAACCTCCTGCAAAAAAAATGTGTTTTTCACAGTTGTTGCGGTGCTAGGGCCTGCCCGCTGCTTCCCTTTCTTTCACGGGGACTTAAGGGGCCAGGGTTATTTTTTAAATAGAGCAAATGGTGCATGTGAAGTGTGTAAATGGAAATGAGCATTTCTGCCTCGTCATTTCAGCTATTTCAGCCTTTTCTGTTCTTCAGTATATTTGTATATATGTGTAGCTGCTAACTGTTTGTCGCAATGATCTTGTAATGGTGAAGTCACCTTTAAAACTGTGGACGTTGTAAGGTGAGAGCAGTTTGCTTCGGAGCTGTTCATCCTCACTTATCTGGTAGATCTTGCATGCTGAAGGTTCCTGAAGGTGTCCGTCACCCTCCACACCATGGGAAGAAGGAGGCAACACGAGGGCCTTCTCAAACAGGTGGTGAAAGCACTGCATCGATTATGATGCCGTTTTAGCGGGACCAGGGCGTCGTGATGCGGAAGCCAATGTACAGTATGGCATTCAAGGTGCTTAAGGAGAGAACAGCCACTTAGAACAGGCCCCCTGATCCTGCACACGCACAAATACATCATTATTAAGCCTCTGGGTAACAGCAGCATTTACTTATTGTATGAATCACACTCTATGTGAGGAAACACATAATGTGCTTATTTGCATGAATCAAGACACAATGCACACACTCACATGCATCAATAATGTTGATGAAACTGTAGGAACAGGTACACCGGCATGCTGTCACGTCCCGCGGTCACACACAGGCATACATTAAGGGAGAGCTCATTAATTCCAGGGGGGACAAACACGCCAGTCCAGATAGGCTTTTACACAGTGTGCTGACACACGAACATGACATTTGGGTCATTTGGTCCCCACAATGTAATATGAACATAATTGAACACACACACACACACACACACACACACACAGATTAGGAATGCTCATTTTGTGGGGACTCTCCATTCATTTTTATGGAAAAAAAACCCTAACCTCAAGTATGACAACCTTAAAACCCCCCTACCCAGCCCTAGCCGTAACCATAAGTTAGGGCATTTTTAGTTTTTGATTTAAGTCACAGATCTTTATAAAATTGAATTTCCTCTTATGGGGACCAAAAAGGTGGTGCCCACAATATCAAAATAACAGCTTTTTAAAATCACATTATGGGGACATTTGGTCCCCATAATGTAAATATAGACATAGCCCCCCTACACACACACACACACACACACACACACACACATATATATATATATAATATATCATGCATCATTTTAGCAGCATCATGGCTGCCATGTTAAAGTCCTTCTGACTGACCTCATGGATTCAGTGGTGCAGCTCCTAATATTAATCCTGCTTTATTCCCTGCACCACCGCGGCCATCTTAGAACGGCTGTGATTGGGCGGGTATCCTGTATCACTGTATCCTAACTGGTTTCCTTTTACTGGGCAGTCCTGGGGCAGGGGGTGGGGGTGGGGGAGTCAGCTCGCCTAGTGGTTAAGGAAATGCCCACCCCAGCCACGAGGAGGGGTTTGTGACATGATGCACTTGGCAAGAGGAAGCCCACTGAAGGAGTTTAATGTGTCTCAGTGCGTTTTGAAGGCATCTTGCAAGTAATATAAAATGAACAAATACAAATGCTTGGATTTTGTGTTTTTTGTTGGGTGTCTCTTAAGCGTGGAAAGCATGATCCACCAGTGGCAGCCACACCAGCTTCGGTGGTGTGACCCCAGATGACAGGCTGGTCCCCACTGGGCTCAGTGCTCATGTGACGTTCTTCAGCTGGGGCTCCCAGTGTCAGAGATTGCGACTGGAAGTCGAAAAACAAAAGATCAGGATCTTCTCAGACAGATAGGTAGATGGGATGGGCCACGGCGATGTCGTTTCAGCCTGTGAATGCCGAGCCGTTACCCAGAAGTTAAAGGTCATGTCTTGATGCGAAGCCACATGTAAAAACACGGGACGATCAGGAAACTGGATGTTTTTGTTCTGTTTGATTGTCCTGGGGAGCCGAACCCTGATTGAGGTCTCCTTGCAACAGATCTGAAACGGTGCATGAACAAGGCTACCTCTCATGACCACAGCAGAAACAAATATGACCGGCACTGTCCTTCAGAAGCAGCCCAAGCGCGGTTCGACAGCTAACAATACTTAGCATTCCCAGAATGCACCAGGACAGTTGAGTCCAACACCAAGCTGTGTTTTTAATACAGATACTCCTTGCTCTACGACGGGTCGACTTTCCATATTTCGACTTCATGAAGGTGCGACGGCGATCCACACTCAGCAGACATCAGACCAGACTTTGAATTTTGATCTATTCGCGGCCAAGCAATATGCCAAATGATACTTTGCGCTTCTGGTTTGTATCAAAGACGGGGAAATGACTTTACATATAGCTTTGGTACTGCTGCTTTAAGCGTGCACGTATTCCATGCTGGAGTGTGGGCTTTGCTAATGAATAGGAATACAAGTACACAGGGTCTGTCACGCTGTATGTTCTGGGTTCCTGATTATGTTTTAGATATCAGAGGGCCATATTCATGCTAACAAGACCTACAAGACCTACATCACATTCTTTGAAGGGGGAGGGTCCGCTGTTAATAAGGCCATAAACATATTTAGATGGAGCCTTGTGTTGCGTTGCTGTATATTTTTTTGGAGATTTGACGGATAGCATGTTCATCAGTGTAGATGGGCTGTTCTATAAATGTCTGACCTGCTACGTCGCCATCGGTCTCCGAGTATTTTGGCTTCAAGAGAGCAACCAACAGCCTCAGCCTTGACTCTGAAGGGGCACAGGAAGGGAAACAGGAAGGGGAACAGGAAGGGAAACAGAAAGGGAAACAGGAAGGGAAACAGGAAGGGGAATAGGAAGGGAAACAGGAAGGGAAACAGAAAGGGAAACAGGAAGGGGAACAGGAAGTGGAACAGGAAGTGGAACAGAAAAGGAAACAGGAAGGGGAACATGAAGTGGAACAGGAAGTGCATCCAAGCATCCTCCCCAGGTGTGTGGCATCCTCATCCATCCTCAGTGCAAACCTGTGTCTCTCACCATGACAGTGTTTGGCATGATTTCGCCATTAGGGGGACGGGGCTTCAATGACCCCAGCTCCTCACCTCTAACACGAACGAAAACACGTGGAGATACGGAGCAAACGAGATTCAGGGGGCCTGTTCTAGGTGTGAAGCCGCTAACTGTCGCTCTTAGCTGAGCAGGTAGTGCTTTAGCGATGGTAGGCCCACTGTGGTCAGGAATAGGGCCACTGTGTGCTTGTTTGTCAACTCCAATAGACACGCTGCACAACATTGTTCCAATATGTTACCAATTACCGATGTGTTGCTGGGTCATTAAACGCTCCGGTTCTCCCCCTGCACCTTTCCCTCAATCATTCCTGCTATTCTTGGCCCCTCTGTTGCTGAAAAGGAAAGGCCGGTGACTCCTCGTTGTGACAGGAATGCGAGTTTAGCTCGCCGGAATGAAAACAGACGGTCAAAACAGAGACGCCGTGTAAATAAACAGCCCGCGATTGGCTCTCGGTTTCCATCGCAGACGCCGTCATCCGTTTTCCCCTGCTGCATTAATCAGGAGAAATATCCGCAATCCCGGGAAAATAAATACAAAAAAACATTGTGATTGGCAAAATCCCGCAAACAATTATAGCCGTCAGCTTCTTTAGTGACACTTCTGGCAGAGCGCACTGTAATTTGAAATCACTTTCATGATTAATACCATCAAATGCTGCGCGCAGACCCACATGTGCTTCCCCCCCGTATTTAAAAATTCTCTTTATTTCCATTTATTAGTCAAAAACAAACCATTATCATTTGCCCACCACATTGGCGCCAATGGAGATACTGTGACTCATGACTTTTTTGATGGACAAAAGCTGGGGACATTAAAGAGCCTTTTCATGTGTGAGCGACAAATTTCCTACACGAACTACTCATTCTGCACATGTGCCGCATTATTCATACAAGAGAAAGTTGGGTGTTTAAAGGGAAAAGTGGATTTAAAATAGTGGTATGTTTTAACAAACCCGTACTGCACTGCACAGCTGGTTTGGTGGGTAGAGCACTTTAAGGATTGGGGTTTGAATTTGATCTGGGTCTTCCCACCCAGCTCCGATATTCTCCAGCAGCCCAAAAACATGTAGCTCAATGACCCAGCGACTGTGAAGTGGCCGTTGCGTGAGCCCCGCGATTGGTGGCGTTCTGTACAGGGTGGCCCCTACATCCAGGAAAAGTGGTCATGAAACACGGATGGATGTACCAGGGAATCAAGCTTCCGAGTGGGTCAACAGAGCGCTGGCAGCTTTGCAGGCCGTGAGGACCTCTTCTGGGGTACCTTTCAGCAATTAGTTTGGTAAATATAAAGCTTATAGGCAGTGTGACGGCAGACTCTGAGCTGCACATGCATGGCCTGGTATCGTTCTTCCATAAAGTGGATTCAAGTGGCTGAAACATTTGAAATTCTAGCATGGATAGCATGTTCATCAGTGTAGATGGGCTGTTCTATAAATGTCTGACCTGCTACGTCGCCATCGGTCTCCGAGTCTTTAACTTCAAGAGGGCAACCAGCAGCCTCAGCCTTGACTCTGAAGGGGCACAGGAAGGGAAACAGGAAGGGGAACAGTAAGGGAAACAGATCTATGTATATCATAGATTTCTGCCAGTTTGATTAGGGCGTGACATCATGGCCTGCAGCCTTCTATGACAATGACTCGATGATACAGTGTTTGGAAGAAGGCAGATTGTGTTGGTATTAAATTTAATATAAAATGATAAATCCTTTGTTTACCATTTGCACAAGTACAGGTACATTGGAGTCCTTTTCTTTCCCTACCCCATCTTGTTCTTCGTAGCTGGCAGTAGGGGGGGGGGGGGCGTCACAACGCAGTCAGCCAACCTGCTGTTCCTGGAGCTGGGGGTTAGGGGCCTCACTCACGGGCCCGTGGATATGTGACTGTTCAACTGACGCTGAACATCTTCTGACCGCAGGCACAGAGACTGAGCCACTCACCTCCACCATATAGGCAGAGGACCAGAAAGTAAAAAAATAAAGTAGTTCAGGACCAGAAAGTAAAAATCCAGACCAAAATTGTTTCAACCAAGCAGTTGAGTAAACAGAATCACAGTCACAGGGGACTGAAGTGGATGGTTGAAACAAAACCTTGGTCTGGATTTTTACTTTCTGGATCTGAACTATCCACCTCTGCATACAGATAGATGGTTTGTAGGACATGATTCATTTAGTTCCTCCCATGGAATAAAAAGCCCCAGGTTCTTGTGTTTCTGGCTGAGTGAAGTTTGCTACGGGCTGGCAGCCTGCGCGGTATAGGATTGCCGGTAGGCAGACATTAAACTTCAGATTCGACCTCAATATTTCAATCTTACCATTGAAACTGTTCTTTAAATGGCTGCTGTCATTGGGAAGAAGTGGGTGGAGCTGCTGTTGATTAATCCCCCATACGGGTGTTTGGCTTGAAAAGAAACAGGGTGTAGGATGATTATTTTATTTATTTAAACGTGCACATCCCTGTTGTTCCTTTGCTAACGAACACCTGTAAGTGTCTGCTCTGCCCTTCACTTCAGTTCCCGCTATGATTGGGCTGGGGGACTGTCACTCGGATCTCAGGCGCAAGCCCGTAAGTGCTGTACCGACATCAATATCGGATATATTGCCATGTTTCTCCAGGCAAGAAGTCCAGCAATAATGGCACAAAAAACCAGTAGCCATCCTTTCTCTGAACAAATAAGAAAAGATTTTTAAAAAACTAATAAATGGAACAGAAATCCATGCATTTTCTGCCACGTTCTCAAGACGAGAACGTGTACAGCGCTGAAGTTTCCAGGCTGAACCAGAATTAAAATCAGGAAAGCGAGTCGGCGAGTCCATTAGTACTCAGCCAGTGTGTGAGAGCCACTTTCAGGGGGCCCGGGGCCCGGGTCAGCACTCAGCGCTGCCCATTTTAGCATTTTACGTTTCCCATAGCTAGAAACACGGTTCCAACTAATAAGTTTGGGAAATAATGAATAAAAAAGCTCCTGTGTTGTGGCTCTGTTTTTGCGCCGTGCTTCTGTCTTCGCGCCCGAGTCGGGCGCTTGCAGCTGTCTGAAGCCATTCCCAGACTGCCTTTCATCTCGCCAGCATGGGGGCAGAGTGGGCCTCTTATGAGCCAGGCTCATCAGAGAGCCCACTGAAGATGCAACTCTTCAGCGACCCCTGGGGGCCACACGTGGTGCGTGCCGTCCGCGGGCGACCCCTCGGGCGACTCTGCGGACACTTCTGAAGCCTGCAGTGACTCACTAGTCCAGCACAGGGTACATCTCAGTATTTTTTAGCAAATGATTCTGGGATGGGGGCGGCATGGTGCTGCAGTGGTCAGCACTGTTACCTCACACCTCTAAGACCAGGGTTTGAGTCTCCACTGTGGCTCTGTGTGTGGGGGGTTTGCATGCTCTCCCCCCTGTTCTTGTAGGGTTTACTCTGGGTATCTTAGTCCTGTGATGGGTTGGTGACCCGCTCTGGGTTGTTTCCTGCCTTGCACCTGTACAGTACATTCCAGGATAGGCTCTGGACCCCCACGACCCTTATTAGGATGAGTGGTTACAGAAAATGGATGGACTCTGGGTTAAATGCTGTATTAAGGCAGTTTTGTGTCCCTCTGAGCCCTGCCCCTTAACCCTTGGGTTACTAGTCCAGTTCTCTTGCATTTTTCCATCAACCTCTTTGTGACACACAACATATATATTAGCAACACTCCCTGAATTACAGAGGCACCCCAAAACTAACCTGGTCAGCTGTGGAACCAAGTTACCTGTGTGTACAGTTGGCTTTGGTGTCCAAGGTTTCTAAAGGGGGTCTTTCGCAGGTACGAGTCACTCAGGCTCTTTGCCACTGGCTGTTCTGCCAGAAGATCAGCGTTATTAATGTGTCTTTACAGGGTTGTCACCTGAACACGGGTCCGTCCGGTAGTCGCTGAATGTACAGGTGTCAGCTGGCCTGAAGTTTATAACAGAACCTGGATGTCTGCTCTAAGGTTTTTTAGACACAATGCCTTTAGCTTAATCATTAATGCGCCATCGTCATTTCATTTTACCCATAAAAATCCGAGACAAAAGAGAGAATAGCAACTAAGTTGAGAGAACCATAAGTGGAAGACAATAGCAATTTATCTGGCGCTTGTGTGGTGAAGCCGGACAGATTTATAATCGCCTCGCCGTTACGACGTCCACCCAGCCTCTACCTTTGTTCTTGTCAATGACAGCTGCTGTCTGTGGCAGTGACTGAAAAGAGCGGCAGCCTTTGCACGCTGGCTGAATGTTACAGACGCAGCCGAAGTCGGCGCTTCGAGCGAAGCTGCACTGACTCACCCACCGGCAGGGGCAGGGATGTACGAACGCCGGATCGGCGTTAGCGCCAATGCTAACGATGCAGACGCGACCCCACGTGGGACTTGTGGCACATCCAGCAACGTGCGTGCGCACCACAGCTTTCATGTGGAAGCATGTCATCTCGCTGGAGCGCAGCTCTTTGATTCCGTGTCTGTGTGGATCTGATGTGGAAGGTGTTCTTTTTTTCCCCCCCGCTCTTCTATTTACTTAATCCATCCATCTAGTACAAGGTCACGGCGAGCCTGGAGCTTATGCCAGGAAGCACTGGGCACAAGGGGGGGGGGGGGCGACACACCCTGGACGGGATGTCCGCTCATCACAGGGCACACACACACACAATATGAGCGATTTATCCGGCTGACTCGTTAGCGTGCTGCAGTGATGTGGGGGGTCCGTCACTGTGGCTGTTGGGATGGCTTTTCTTGCTGTGCTGAATGGCTGCGGTGAGGGCCTCATCATCCGCGTTGGCCCGCAGTCCTGCCCCTACCGCTGAAACTGGGGACGACTCGGGGCCAATTTTGGTTTAATTGTGTGAAATGCGGCGTGGTGCCAGGATCTCCTCCAGGCTCGGGGCGGCGGCGCTGAGATGCCCCCCTTTGCTGGAGCTCGCCTGTCAGCACGATCCCCAAGGTCAGACCCGATCGTGTCTTTCCAGCGACGTTTCATGGGGGCCCTCAGTCTGTGCTTCTGGGATCTCTGACTCTTGTCCCTAGAGTCTGGTTTATCAGCCACGGCCGAGCTCAACACAGAAAGATGGAAAACAAATACAGACAATAAAAGCTGTGTCTCTCCGTTGCCCTCTACAGGCGGGAGGTTTTGTATGTAATTTGGGGCTATTGATTCTTTTGTTCTTTCCTTTATACGCAAATGTTATAGGAAAACAACAACAGAGTATGAAAGGATCTTCACACACACAGAGATTAATACTACAGAAATACGCTAGAAGACCATGCTTTAGTCATTCTACACCCCAACGAATAGCATTTTATAGTTACTTACATACGCTATATTGCCAAACGTATTGGGACACCTGCCTTTACACACACATGAACTTTAATGACATTCCATTTTTAAGTTTTAAGGCCTGGCTCACAGTCTCCGCTGTAATTCATCCCAAAGGTGTTCTATCAGGTTGAGGTCAGGGCTCTGTGCAGGCCAGTCAAGTTCCTCCACACCAGATTCGCTCATCCATGTCCTTATGGACCTTGCTTTGTGCACTGGTGCACAGTCATGTTGGAGCAGGAAGATGCCGTCCCCAAACTGTTCCCACAAAGTTGGGAACATGAAATTGTCTTCAAATGCTGCAGAATTAAGAATTCCTTTCACTGGAACTAAGGGGCCAAGCCCAACCCCTGGAAAACAACCCCACACCATGATCCCACCTCCACCAAACTTTACATTTGGTACTAAGCAGTCAGGAAAGTACCGTTCTCCTGGCAACCGCCAAACCAAGACAGGTCCGTGGGATTGCCAGACAGAGAAGCGTGATTCGTCACTCTAGGGACAATGTCTCCACTGCTCCAGAGTGCAGTGACAGTGCGCTTTACACCACTGCATCTGACGCTTCGCACTGCACTCGGTGATGTAAGGCTTGGATGCAGCTGCTTGGCCATGGAAGGCCGTTACATGAAGTTCTCTACACACTGTTCTTGAGCTAATCTTAAGGCCACACGAAGGTTGGAGGCCTGCAGCTATTGGCTTTGCAGACAGTTGGCGACTTCTGCACACTGTGCGCCTCAGCATGCGCTGTCCCCGCTCTGTGATTTCACGTGGCCCACCGCTTCGTGGCCGAGTTGCTGTTGTTCCCAATTGCTTCCACTTTGTTATAATACTATTAATAGTTGAAAATTGAAGTGATATATTTAGTAGCAAGGAAATTTCGCAAATGAACTTATTCCACAGGTGGCATCCTGTCACTGAGCCATTCCTGAATTGAGTGACTCATTCATTCCCAAATGTTTGTAGAAGCAGTCTGCATGCCTAGGTGCTTGAACTTATACACATATGGCTATGGAAGTGATTGGAACACGTGAATTCAATGATTTGGAGGTGTGTCCCAACACTTTTGGAAATATAGTGTAATTAATCAGTAAATCAATACAAAAATGAAAACAAATGGTGTCTTATTTTATTAATTTTTGTTAATGGATTTACTTTCGTATCAGATATGTTTTTCTCATTTTACTAAATATTTTTTTAGAATTTAACTGCATATTTAATGTTATCACGACATGACGTGCTGGTAATTGCCGACCTGAGTTAACGTTTGCCATCTCCTTGTCCGTTGGCACCCCTCGAGGGCTGCGACGCTCTCGTGAAACCTTCTCACACGCGTTATGAAACACGCTCGTGAAACGCATAATCGTCCATCCATCTATCCATCCATCCATGCACCAATTTTTCTTCTGGTTCTGTTGCGGCGCACTGATCCTGGCACCTGTCCCGGGGTACGGGGCAGGGAGAAATCCGCGCGGGATGCCAGTCCATCTCTGGGCACACGCAATCACACATTAATAATCATAATCACAGCTATTACTTACTATTACTGTTATTACTGTTCTTTAAAATGAATTTCGAACAGCGGGAAGGCGAAGCCCTGTTTTACTGTTACGGAGACGCTATCCTGGTTACATTAAGTCGCAATTATTTATAGGCTTATGGAGAAACCCTCCGTAACCCAAAACAGGCTATTTGTTACTTTCAGCTCCTCCAGTAGAATACTGTTGAACCAGCTGAACTGAAAAATAATTAATTATATTTTAATGCAATTAATTAAATTCAATTGGGCATAATAATGCAATCCATGTAATAAAATAGGCAACGGTTTTCCCCCCTTTAAAACCAAATTGATTGTGTTTTTTGTTCCTCTCTGGTCTGGAATCCGTTCAGGTCCCCTCTGTCATCGGAGAAGGGCAGATGTGATTGTGGCTAATAATTCCCCGGCTGTGGGTTTTCAGTATACTCAAATAGGGCTATAATGAAAATGGAGATAAGTGGAGCAGGAGAAACAGTGAAAAGAGACGGTGCAAAAAAATCGCGTGTGTTTTTACGGTCCTTTCCTGCGTTGCTGATGGCTTAAGACCATACTCATGACCTGCAGCTAAAATTCACCTTTAAGCGCTGCACCCAGATCCACACGCGGATTCTGTTTTCGTTTGGCTGTGTCGACGTTTATTTTTTTTCCCCCGCGTTGCTGTGTTTACGCCCCCGAGCCACCAGCCCCCGTGACCCCTTTGCGGTCTGGCCCGGACGGGTCATTCGAACAGGGCCGGAGGTGAAACACTGTGTTGCCGTAATATCGGATGCCCCCGCGCTGGTAGGAGACGCATTTGCGTCGGCTCTAGCCCCGGGACGACTGGGATTGATGGGATTCCTCTAGCTGGGCCGACACATCCAGCAATCAAAACACAGGCCGTGTTTTACTACGGAAGCGCGTGTCAAATCAGCCCCACCGCTACGGCTAACCAAACAGCCGCTCCTCGGCCTCAGCACAAAACGGCGGCCCTTCACAACCCCTCCGCCGTCGTTCTTTGAAAGACGTACTACTTTCCGTCGGATAAACTGCGTATAACTCAGCCTCTGCATGTAAACACGGGGACCCTGTGGCTGACTTAATTTCATTTTTTTTTTTTACAGAAACACGAGGCGACCGTCTTCGGCTCTCTGTCGAGCGACAGTCTGAGGCTGCTACCCGCTAGTGTTTGCTCAGACAGATGGCGCTTCTTCTGTCGTGCGACGTGATCAAGGGACGTTTTGATCTGATATTACACTATTCCAGACTTTACACTCCTTGCCTATTATTCGGCACTTTCTGTGATGGTACACAAAACAGTTTGAACAGACTAGCAGGTGACAACAAAGGAAACAGACAAACAAACCTGAACAAACAGAAGCCTGGCAGCATGTTTGTTCTGCGTGCTGCTGCAGAGCTCTTACATTTAAGTGGCAATCACTGTCTTATATTTTATAATTCAACAGAGAAACACTTAGTATCCGTTATTGGATTAAGGTGCTAAATTGTATCAAAATCTACTCTACAAACAAAAACTTCTGTGTGAAATCAGACAGCCACTGGTAAGATTTATCAGTACTTAGGTACCAGCAGTAATTAGCATCAGCCGGGAGGACAGAAGACCAAATAAGGTAAACTATTCTGCGGCTTCAAATATAGTCTTTGATCGACATTGTCTGAATACACAGACAGTTCAGACCAAGCATTCAGATATAATGTTGGGAATTTTCTAATGAAACTAACACAGTTTGGTTCCCACTAATGCACAAAAAAAATCATAATGAGGTTTTAATGAAGCAACAGCAATTTATCTTAGTAGTGCCTGACTTACGGTCCACGCAGGGGGCGTGACGGGGGGGGCACGATGCGCGCTTGTGCACTGCACAACTTGGAACAGGAAAAATCGCAAAATTATTCATTCAGTATGGATTTAAGATATTTTTGTCTGCGAGCAAAAAAGAAAAATACTGTCTGAGAGGCTGCCTGTTAATTGTTGCCAAGTTCAACAAAGTGATAAAAATAATAATTAGTTCCCATGGCAACCAAGAAACGATAGGTTGAGGGTTTCGTGAAAAATGCTGAAAGACACAGCAAAAAACGATTTGCATCTGAGGGGCAAGTGTTAGATTTTGGGGGTTTTGTGGAGGTGGGGAGGGTTTGACAGATTTGGGCCGGTGTGCTTAACACAGGTTATGAAGTATATATTTTCACATCCTTTTCCATGACCATTGTGGTTTGCGTGTTCTGATTGCATATCAGGACCTATGTCTTGCCACTAGTTTCAGTGGCCACACCCAAGTTGGACCGTCTAAGGTGATACAAAGGATTGTGACACATGCACCGCTATACAGGAAACCAATAAAGAAAACAGGACTAATGACTGAGATCCTGCACTCTTTCACATTTAACTGTGAGATCGCAGACAGTAAAAGGACCACACGGACCCCTAAACTACTAGAATCTAGACCTGCAAGCGTAAGATGAACAGCAACATGGGGACAATGCTTGTTTTGTAAGTTTCGCCATAGAAACTTGTATATGTTTTATGATCTGTGATGAAAGGATCGTTCCTGATGTTTTGGAAGAAGAAAACGAAGTCGCCAGGCTCCCAGTGCCTCTCCGTGGATTTTGAACTTGAAATGGGAATTCTCTCTGTGCAGCGCATGCATTTCATTTTGGCAGCCATGCCTGAGGGCTTTCTTCAAAGGTCTGTATTTAATTGCCGATGAGCGGCTCAAAACCCAAATTCCACAGGTGTTTCTGAGGTGTTGCCAACATGGGCTGTACCATTATTAAGCACTTGATCCCTTAGAGAGGAGTAGATGCTTGTGCTGGTAAAAACAATAGCTCATGCAGCTTTTTCTGTTTTCCTTTTTCTTCTTGGCACACTCTGTAGAGTTTCTGATTGGGCCAGGTGCCCCATGTGGAACATCCGGGCCAATCAAGACAACATGTTCTGGGTGTGTGAGAAGAAAATCAAGGCAGCTTCGCTTCTGTCAGAAAAGCCACGCTCACCGCTGCCCCTAGTGCAGGGGAGGATTCTTTGGTTGGAGAATAAGGACAGATTCATATACCGTAATTTCCATTCTAAGAATAAAGTTCACTGCCCTGTCCCCTGCAGAGTTAATGTTCCAAAATGTAATTTCTTATTCTGTGAAACATTTCCATTTCTTGTTTTTTTCTTTGAAGTGCTGGGAATATGCGGCAGTTTTGGAGCGCCATCTCATGCTTTCATTGGCTAACAGGAAACCTGTGGCTTTGGACAATCCCTTCCTCCTCAGTCTTGCCATCGTCTTGGCAGCAACGAACGGGCACCGTAGGATCAATTAGGACATCCAGACAAGCATGACGCCGATCCAGCGCTGTGTACATTGGCGTGGGCCCGTCCGCTCCCCCCCCCGGGCCTTGGAGAACGCCGCCAGACGAGTGTCACGGCGCCCGGGCCTCGCTTGAAGAGCCAGCAGGCTGTTGAATCGCTCTCCGTGAGGGTGCGGTGTCCAGCTCTGCCCTGGCCAGCGACAGACGCTTGCGGACGCTCCAGGTACAGCTGAGTGGCCTGCGAGATTCGGGGAGGAGGGGGGCAAACACTCACAGCCAGGGTGGCTCCCCATGATGTTGCTTCCCAAGTTTGGATGGAGAAAAAAGTGACAGCAAAACTATATGTCTGTTTAGTTTATATTTGTGTCCTTTGTGATTGTTGTAAGCTTCCGGTTTCACCCATTTCTATATGAAAGCACTTCAGATAATCACTGAACAAACTGTACTGTCCCCTCTGAAATTTCCAAAAAATAAAGTGTGCCAGGTGACTAAATGAATTAAACCACAAAAACAATTAGCTAGTTAAATCGAAATAACAGCAATAACCACTTCACTCATGTAAATTTGTCTCATTCCATTATTAATTGGGAGACTCAAATTCATACTTCAAGCTCTATGAATGTGTTTGATAAGAGCCTAAGTAGACTGACTTGAATATTAATAATATTTAATATTCATTGAAAACATTTTAAGTGAAATTATAGATATTGGTCATTACAAGCCTACATGTTGTAACGATAAAATGCACCCCTCGTTAAAATTATGTTTCAGTTATATTTCAATACTGTACTCCTTATGCTTCCCACTTATGAGGGTAATATGACTTAATGAACCAAAAATAGCTACCCGTACTTATGATAAACTGTGGCTGGTGTAATAAGCGTTCGCTTAAACCGTCAGTAGTCATCCCTTTTATGCTGAGGACATAAAGCTGCATGCAGGGAAGTGTTGGTGCCGTGTGCAAAGGTAAGTGGGCTTTATCTGTGCACAGCCCGGCACCTGTCTCTGCGCTCATGACGATCTTCTGAAACAGGAGGCCACTTCAGTGAAAGTGTCTGCATTTTGGACACTGCCGTACCCTAGTAAGCACACTAGCCAAAATGTGAAGGCCTGCGCTGTGGCCCTGTCACACACTGGTGAAAATATAAGGTGAATTTGCGAATGGTGAGGTTTTTCTAGTGAATATGTTTACAGAGCAATCAGTGCTTTGTCCTCTTGGTGAGCAGAGCAAACACACTAAACCCACATAGTCTTAATTAGTTCTTTTCTCAGTAGTCTGTTCTTACGAAGGTGGCACATTACGCTGCACTCGTGTTTGCCGTTGACTCTTCCTGTAGGTCTTAAGCTTTCATCTAGAACTTAACTTTTCTTCCCCCCCCCCCCTCACCTAAGCCGACGGTGGCGGAATGCGGCGAGATAAATGAAGTTTCTGCTAAAAAGCAGTCAGGGCTCGAGTGATGTTCAGAGAACGTCTTGTTACTCCTTTGCCTGCGTTTCATCTAGTGTTGAAGTTTTTCGGTTAAGAACTTTTTAGTGTGAAATATCAAAGGATGACCTCGCCACGTTTGCAGTAAGATAAAACCCGGCAGTAATGGACTACTGTTAATTGGTTTCTGCATAATGGCCATTTTACAAAAGTGACAATTATGGGTGAAGGTTGGGAGGCCATTACCTTTATGATAAATAAATGGATGATTTACTATTCAAATATACTGACATATAACTGCTGTGTCTTTTTTATCAGCTGCCCTAATGAATAAGCACCCATCATAATTATAATAATACATAACAAATGCTAGATTACTCGATGCTAGCTGCATGCTAATCCAAAGTACGCTGGACAGCGGTGGACTAAATACTGCATGTAACTATTTTGTGAGTTTTGATTTATGAGGGATGGACGGCTGCGATGGCTCCCCCACAGGGCGTCGCCTGTCCACGGTGACATAAATTATTTTTAGCGGGGGAACATCTAAAAGCTGCATGGCTAACGTAGGGATAACTTTGAAAAACAGTTTGAACGTTATGTAAGAAGATGTAAGGCACTTTATAACCCATAGAGCTCACCATTTATCATGCTGGTAGGAGTGGTTGCTATTATCTGATTAATCTGTTACACTCTTAAAGAAGCATTAGATTATAGTTATAGACTTTACAGAGCTCACTGGCCCAATGGTGCAACAGCAGTGATTTCTATGGAATTTTAACCTACTTGCTCGTGGACCCTGGTTCAACCTAAGAGTTCCTAACCTTATATGTATATATATATATATATATATATATATATATATTTTTTTTTTTCAAGCCATGACTTTTCTCATGACCATTGTGGTTTGTGTGTTCTGACTGCATATCAAGACCTACAGTATGTACTTCCCTCTACATCTACCACACCCAAGTCGGATAGTCTAAGGGTCATCCAGCATCCTTAATCTGTATCAATCTCTCCCGAACCAGTTGTATTTGGGAGGCCGAAGGAAGGTGCCGTGATTTCCGTAGACTTGCATCCCCTGTCTCTACTCAATTACCTAAGCTCGCCTGCCATATTCACACGCGCTTTCCTCAAGACTACATTATGTGTTTATACCGAAAAAAGGGTTAATTCACCAGCCCCTTCATTTTGGGCTAAATCTAAATGGCCTCAAATGCGTTTACTTAGCAAAACCCTTCTGCATATCCCCTACTGGTACACGATGCTGGTATTAGTGTCGTATATGGTAACACTAATCATATGGATTTCCTCATCTTATGCAGCCCACTTCATGTCAAGAAGAGTGCGGTGCGAGTGATAATGAGAGCTCTTTCTGCTTTTGTTAAATTTTCCTTGTATCCAGGTCTCTCATAGCAGTAGACTGATCAACATGCATGGTTTCTTGTGGCAACCGCTGCCACCGGATGCCATGGAAACAGCATGCGACTAAATAAATCTAAAAAAGGAAAGGAAAAAAAAAAAAAAACACCTCAAAACAATTGCAAGGAACGAGATTTAGCGAAGCGAGGCAAGCTGGGAAAGGGTGAGCAAAATCGTTTGCTTTTTGAAGTGTAATGTCTTCACAAGATGGAGTCTACGTGCCGTCAGCCCGAGTGTGGCGAGCATTTAGAGCAAAGGCTCCGGTCGGACCCAGTGCTGCAGTGCCAGGAAACGGGCGCCAAGTTGAAGCACACTCACAGCATTAAAGGCTTGGTACCGGATTGCCGGATGTAGGACAGCTTGTGATGGACAAGAGTCTGATTCAGTTTGGACCCTCTGAGCCAAAAAGCAAGATTCTAACTTACCGTCGTTCAGGCAATAAAGCGAGTGTGATACATAAATCAAATGCTAGCTTACTTCCTGTGTCCCTTTTACTCTCTGTGTACACAGCGAACAGCCCCATATAATAACTGTAATAAAACTGTACTGTAATACACTAATAGCGGCATTCTGCAGCACTAATTCCATCCACTTCAATGCCCTGCTGCATATGTATGAGAATGGCGGAGGAGCGTCTAGCGTTAGCAACGTGCTCGGCTAATGTATCTACAAGCTGAGGAACACATCCTAAGGATGTGCGTGGGTGGGGCGCTACACCATTTTTTTTTTTAACCAGGCGTTGCATCTTCGAGGGCTCCTAGAGGCAAAGAGGGCATTTGTGTATGGATTTGTCTTGTACGTTTGTGCTGAACCCAACTACCTTCCTTAAAAATGGATCGAGCCCTTCAGCTCCTACGTCTGGTGAGTCCTTCACAATGGAAACCCAATGTTGCGCTACACAGGCACTGAAGCGATGTCCTGGGGGCACGGACAGGGGAGGCCAAGGGGGAAATCAATCAGCAGCCCCTAGAGCTGGAGGATATAGAGGCTGGCTGCCGGCCCTGGACCCAGGACTGGGGGTGGCGGTGGCCATAGCAGCATTAGCGGTATGAATGTCTTTATTTATTAGCCGCTGTTTCTGTATTCGTTATGGTTCCTGTTACAGCATCACGGGGTGTAATGGGTAATAAAGATGAGCTTCGTCTGGGCCAGATAATTCTGTAGCCAAGTCTGCAATCCATTTTGCTTAAGTAGTGAAGGGGGGGGGGGGGTTGGGGGGTAAATAAATACATACCACT
>JAABNY020000034.1:22028420-22043070 GCA_015164015.2 Brevimyrus niger
GAAAACTTAAAAGCGGCCGCGTGGGGGGGCAAAAACGCTCCCTCTTTTTTTTGTTGTTGGGGAGGGGGTGGGGGGTGTGGGGGGGGTGCGCGCCAGACACAGCTACCTCTCTGGCTCATGCTCGGGAGCAGGCCTGAAAACGACCATCCAGGGAAAAATCATATTTTTTTTATTTTTTTTTTTTACAATTGACATTCACTAACCTAAAAATGCATAACAACCCTTGAGAAAAGAGCAATGTACGGCATGTTCGCATTTGTTCCATTCTCCTTTGTGTTAATTTGTGGTTAACTTATGATTAACTTCAAATCATCTTGTGGACCACGTCTGCATTTGGAGCTTGGTACATTTAGCTATAGTTAATCGCAGAAAATAAGACTCCCTGCTTCCATTATGTTTTAAGCTGTTTGACACTGCTTTTTGACACTGACACTGGTTTTCGACACTGCTTTTTGACACTGACACTGGTTTTCGACACTGCTTTTTGACACTGTTGTTTTGATACTGACTCCAAGCCCACCACAGGAACTGCGGGTTGGAGGCCTAGATTGCGTCTAACTGTGTAAGTGGGCCAACTGTATCATGCTGCTTATGCAGAGCTGTTATTAAGCTCATCCCCTACGTCTCCCTCTCCCTGACAAAGCTGGGGGGAAGGCCAGGTGTTGAGAGGATGGGAGGCGGGGCATGGACCAGGAAATACCCATGGCATGCTTCATTCACATGTTTTCTTTAAAAACACAATATATTTGGGTCAGTTAATTTACGTCCGAAAATTGTGACAGGCACGAGGGATGTGTGTCTCAAGGGGCTTAGGTGAGTCATATTTCAGATGTCCCCATATGACAGAGAAAATATGACGTCCCCTCTGTGACCCCAGTGATATTTCTCACAAGTTCATTCATTGTAGATGTACACACATATGAATGTTATAACGCTGAGTGTATCATGGAACATGTTATGTAACATATGCTGTGTGGGGATATTTTACATCCTAACATCCACTTTTTCCCATAGCTGCTTATCCAGGACAGGTGGAGCCTGGAGCCTGTCCCAAGGAACAGAGGACCTAAGGTTCGGGACACCGTGGTCCAGAACTCGGTTCATCACAGGTCACCTGCGGTCACAGGCCGTGGGCATAAAGTCCCCAGAAGAATGCACAGTGCGCCTGGACAGGAAGTGACATGACGACCTGGGCCGTCACACACAAGGTTTATCCTGCTGGCCGTTGTTCTCATAGAATACAGTATCTCTCACCTTGAGATGAGGCGCGGCACGTAGCAGTCGTATGTTTGTCATGACCCGTGTTAGCCGCGCTCCGTGGTTCCCAGTGGCTGGGATCCGCTTATCACATCACCTCCCTGATAGATTCTGCCAGACCCCGGGAGGTAACAGATTAATTTGTTTAAAGCGCAGAATAATACTTTCAGTGACCTTGGAAAACCATCCCGCCCGTCTCTCTCTCTTTCTGTTTCCCTTTATCTAGGGATAGTTGCCAGATACATTATCAGAGAAGAAAAGGTGACAATAAGTCACATTCACTGAGGTAATAATGATGATTCTATCGGTGGGAGTAGTTAAAGAAATACTGTTAGGGTAGAAAAACACTGCGCGGGAGCAAAAATACTTAATCATATATAGTAAATATTGTAATATCTGCCTGTGTCACATTTGTATCCTCTGGGTACCCACATTAAGTGCCATCTCTAGTAACCTCCTGAGACCCCACCCATTCATTTATGTCCATTGTAGAGAACATTTTAGTTTTGCATTTATCTTTTCACTGATCTTAGGAAATGTATTTATTCCTGTTGTGCACTAAAGAGGACATGTTGTGAAAGTAAAAATGAAAATACATTAAAAAAAAAATCTAAATTGTAAGATGTCTTATTTCCTCCAAAGACAAATAACCTACAACTGAAGGACACTTTTTCCCTTGGGTCTCAGGAGGACGTGTGCAATGGACTGTCATCCTATTCAGGGTGAGCTGAGCCTCGTCACCTTTGCCACCTGCGATAGGCACACCAGTGGCCAGGATAGATGGTTAGAAGATGGATGGATGAATGGATGGAGGGAAGGATGGATGGACATATAATAATCACAATTTAGGTGATTCCTCCTCTGCTGCTATTTCCCTTGCAATTATGTACATTGTTTTCTTTAACCTCTACCCTTAAAGATGACAGTAAGAATTGGCATTTGTGTTGACAAAGCACATCTGTATTTTGCCAGTAATGCTCAGTCTGAGAAGGGGGGCTTCACAAGTGGGGAAAATTGTGTTTTATGTCCATGTTTAAGGGCACTTTGCTTGTCTCCTACATTAAAGAGCATTCATTGACATCCCTGTTTACACTGGATAAAGGAGAATAAAGGAAGATGATGACATTTTATCGGTGTGGTCATATTGCCTTAGACTGAGTCTCACACTAATCTTGTCACCATCCAGTTTCAGCTGAATAGCTGAAATCTGTTGAATCTGTGAACAGCTTGTACTCTAAGATATTATATTATTAGTAACAATCCCAAAACCTGAGAAAACATACCAAGAAACTGACTCCCACTGACAATCTTTAAATAAGCCCTGACTTTTTTGAAAGATTTCATCTGTCACAAATCCTGTCTGTTTTGACCGAAAGCCCCTCATCTTAAAAGGTATTCTCTTCCAAGCCCTGCGCTAATTCACCTATCCGTCTTTGCACCCACAGTTGATGGGACAAGTCAGGATTGGTTCTTTCGATCCGATATAATAGACCTCCTCTGATTCATGAGATCAGGCTCACAGAAGGAACCGTCAGTCCCATTTGCGCTGAAATGAAGGTCAGACACCCCGTAGCATCTTTCTTGGCGTAAATGACTCTGCCCGACTCTTCTGCTGTTTTGTCCTATGGCAGAGTCATCTGTAATGAACTAGCACCAGCAGATTTGGAGGTCTGGATGGGGGCAAATCAAACGCCTCCTGCTGGCGTCTTCGTGCAGCATGGATGACGTCACTTTTCAGTGTTGATGATCCAGTCCTGGCTTCTCAGTGATCCTTTGAATTAAATCCAGCCCCGCATGTTTGTGCGGAATGTGCGGGAGGGGGAGACAAATAATTCCCGCCGGTCTGTGTAGGTGTTGCTATTCTTAACGCCTGACGCACCCTCTGGAGAGAGGGCTGGGTGAAGTTCACACAGCCATGGCAAGAGGAATCAGTCAAATCGTGACAGTTTGAGGCGACATATTTTGAGGGACATTTGTAGGATATCCTGCAGACTACAGTTTGTTTAAATGACAGGAGAGAAGGTCAAGGTGTTCCTGCCAAACATGGGCCCCAACACTGTTGGTCCTGAACAATGGTTCTGTTCGTTATCGTCTTCGTCTTTGTCTCGAGCTGTGAATCTCGTCTCCCGACTTTTATTAACCATGCCACCGTCCGGCTCCAACCGTCGCTTTCCGAAGGCGTGGCTGTCAACGTTAATAACATCTCCGGATGCCGGTGCCGTTAATATAAAAGTAGCCACGCTGTGCATGTTGTCGGGAAGAAATAATGGTTTGCATAATAAATCACAGCGACGCCGATTGAGATGTCGGGCCCGGAGGTGCCTGCGGTCGGTTGGGCATGGCACCCTGCCCTCTTCACGCGTCCTGTGCTTGATCACTTCAGAAGTTTCGACAGCTAAGTAGGGATGCAGCGCAATCGTATCCAAAACACGTTGTGCTCTGAATCTGACTCCCAGGGCTCATGGGTATGTGCAACGTGGGCTGATTATCTTAATTTGTTATAATTGAGTTTTCCAATTTGAAAAGGCATTTGCCGTGGGAGGTGCTATGAATCAGTAAGTGGAACGAGCCGATTTATCGTTCAGCTCTAATGGGCTCTTGGCTCCAACTCATACAGAATCTACAAGAAGCTACTCTCCGCTTCCCTGAACAGGAGAGCACGAGGGCTTTAATTGCATGCTTAAATCAAGATGGAGGACAAATCGGAGAACAGCCCAGGCTCTTTATGATCTCCGCCAAAGAAATGCATAACTGATGCAGATCCGGCACAAGCGACTAAATGAAAACAAGCGCTATTGCAAGGGAAAGAGAAATGAGTTACATGCTTTCACGATTCCTCGCCCTGAAGGAATTTTGCCCTCGGCGTGCTACTTGTGATTAATGGTTCTGAGGACTGTAGCTAATAAAGGATCTACAAAAAGTATAACAGTAATAATGACTTATGATTGTTACTGTTGATTCTGTGTTTAATGCGACTGTCATAATAAATGTAGGACAAGGAAAGCTTCTCGATGTATGGACGGTATCTTGCTTGCCGTTGGCCATGGTAAGGGCCCAGCTGTGATGTCCCAACTGCAGCTGGAGCGCAGTCAGTCCAACTGCTCGATGTTCCTCTTGGAGAAATGCGGGGGCCCAGGGACCCAGCAGAGTGAGAGCATGCTCAGTGATGGAAGGAGCAGATGTGTCTACAATAAAAATTCGAACCTGACAGACTCGCATGTTGGATGTTGGATATGAACATGGATCTCTGTGACTCTGTTGTGATGCGATGGATCAGTTGATTCTTTCGCCGACTTTGAATCTGGTATCATGTGAGCCATCCATAAGCCCGATCTCCTCCTTGATCTACAGGACATACATGCTTAATCCCCACCCTCAAAGTCAAAATGAACTTTTCTGTCATTGTGCACATGAGTGATTGCGTAAATGAAGTCGTAAGCTCTCTTAGTACAAGAATCACACATAGTATTACAGGTAATTAAGAATGAATAACGGAACATGTGCCTGTATATGAACATGTACCTATATATGTACAAGCATCTCTGAGAGAATCTACATGTGCATTTTAACCATGTACCATCCTACACCAACTCCCTACTGGCTCTCCCAGATCCAGTTGCATTGACAGTACTGGTTTTTTTCTCTTACACCACACAGCCTGCTAATTACATCCCACTTAATATTCAAGATACCTGCTTGTCTCCTGGACACACATGATATGTTGCCTTTCCCACACAGGACACATCACTAGTGTCCTTTACGGTCAACAAAAAAGGCATGTAACTACTGTCACCATTGGTGTCAAGTTGATTGAATTATTACCACAATTTGAAACATTTGAATATGTTCTTTAAGATGCGTATTCTCCTGCTGATTGTTCCTTTATTATACAGACTGACCTGCAGATATCCTGCCCAGCTCTGCTGTCATGCTACGCACTGCACGTCACTGGAGGTGTGCAGGGTGGATTCACCAGATTCTGGAACTGGGCCAACTGGGCCACTTTTATGCTTGGGCATCTTTAAAGATCTGCCTCCCGGTGGTGCACCTGTAGGACACGGCTGGTCCACGGATCCAGCCAACAATCATTCATAGTCCAGCCCATGCTGTAATAGTGGAGCTACTGTAAACCTGTGTTGAGCTGATGTGTTGTGTCACTTTCTAACTTACACAGTTCCATTTTTCCTTGAGGAAACCTTTCCTCTATGTTGAGCTGGAAATCTTCTCTTATCTACAGCTCGACTGAGCGAAAGCAGCTGGGCTCTTAATTAATGAATATTTTCTTCTTTAATTAAGCCGTTGCAGGATGTGTGCTGTCTCAGTGGGCAGAGCTATACCCATACGGCTGTGGGATCGTGGGTCCTGTGTGGGTCTGCATGCTCCTCCTGTGTTTCCGTGGGTTTCCTCCAACGCTCCTGGTCCCCAGTTTGTGCCCAATGATGGACTGCCTTCCTGTCCAGCGTGCCCTCCGTGTGAAGCACTCAGAATTCTGGGAAATTTTCCAAGCTCACCGTGACCCTGCACTGAACATGCTATTATGTAAGACCGATATAGCTGTACACCTATGGACTGGACACGCAAGGGGGCTGAAAGATTCGTGTTGCACCTCACTCCACCTTCTCTTAAAGACACCAGCAACAACAATGCTAATATGTGTCGTGACCCCAGCCTCACTGACAACACCTAGAGGTCTGTGCGTCACCTTTTAAAGACTCGTGGATAAGCCCCGTCTACAGGAAGCATTACATCAGCTTTATAGTGAGCCAGCCATCTAAGCATTTAAATATTTGTGTTTAATCCAGACAAAGTACTGCAACAAAAATGAAAGCAAGCAGGGCCAAACAACCCTTTTTATTTCCCCCAGGGTAACACTTTGTGATTTTGTTATTTTTTTCACCCAAGTCATTGCCAACAAAAAAAATATATAACACTGGCATGGGCTTCACAGTCCTTAATTCAAATTCAGATTAATGCCACTCGCCCCCACCCCCCCCCCAGACATCAAGTCTACCGCAACGTTATCCCACACTTGAATAAGTTTTATTACTGGGACAGAGGCAAGAACTGTCTCATCAGACAGCCAATTTACTGCTGAGCGGTTGCATCTTCACCATGGTGAAGTTCAAGGAATCATATCTGATTAGGCTAACAGGCGAATCCAGGGGCATCTGCCTTCCTCAGTCTAATTAGAAACGTCTTGCTGGACGCTAACGACCTTGCGTCACGATGAGAGCGGCCGGCTTTTGTGCTGGTGCCTCTGTGTGGCTCCTTGTCAATTTTATGGAACAGGGGAAGAATGAATGAAGGAATAAAGAGAAGGAAATATTATGGCATGGAGAAAGGCTCATGAGTCAAGGGGCCTCCTTTGTCATAAATCAAGCCCGCGGGAAAATAACGGAAAAGTCTGAAGAGAGGAAGGTCACACAAAAAGGATTCATTAAAGTAATGGTTAATAGAATTACGCGAAAAGCAAAAAGTTCAAAGATATTAATTTAAAGGGAAGGCAAATAATTTGTTACATCCTTACCTCCCCCCCCCATGCTGAGCTCTGAATAATTATTTCTTTTTACTGTAGCCATTAAATTTTCTTCTCAGCTTCTTTCCTTCTCATTGCTTTCGGTAGAAGGCAGCCAGATGGAGAACTTTATATCACGGTTCGGATCAAATGTCTTAAGGGCAGAGATTACCCATGGCGATACCTGAAAAACTTTTGTCAAAGATGCCAAAGGGTTGTATCGGCGATTGTTATCAGCCTGGTGAATTAAGTGGTCAGGACAAAAAGTCTGAACATACACTTCCTGTGTAAGCAACGTTGTCACATATTCTTTTACACTCCACTTCCTATCCTTTTACACTTCACTTCCTTTCCCTTAACACTTAACTTCCTGTCCCTTAACACTATACTTCCTGTCCCTTAACACTATACTTCCTGTCCCTTAACACTGCACTTTCTGTTTTGGTAGGGTCGTACTCAGCAGCCTGAGAGCCTCTGAGCTGGTCCTTCCAAGTGCTTGCAGGTTTGATAGCGTCTGGCTAACGGTCACTGTGACTGTCCTCCAGAACATCTTTCACTTCACCAAAGCACAGAAATACCCCGATAAATTCTAGGCAAAACAGAAAAAGATGTAGTATCCAGTATACAGATTTTAATCAATTAACACAACTGATTAAGAGCTTGGCTGCCCAGTGCTGGTGCTGTTTATTTACTGGGGGTGGGCTGTCCGTTTTCATCTCATACATGGCATCACAGATTTTTCTGGTCACAAAATGCCTGTTTAATTAGAGAATACAGCAAGACAGCAAATAATAACAATAATTAAAATAATAATACACCCATCTTCCAAATGCCAATTTGGTACAAGGTTATGAGCAGTAAAAGGTCCATACAGACATTAGTAATAATGCTAATACTGTACTAGTACTACCACTCAAACTAATATTACCAAATAATAAAATTCAAGCTATTGTTGTTTTGTGGTACTGACATATGATGCTCAAGGGAGGGCGAGATTTACCCCCGATACTACCCCTGTTCCTTGTCTCGATAGTGTAGCAAAGCATTATAAATATTCATTTAATACATCTGCTCTGATCCCATCACCTGCCCTGTTTCCATTTAATGCAAATATTTCCCCAAGGTCATTTGCCTGAAGTGTGTTTTTCGTACTCCCCCAGCTTTTCTGGTGCCTGTGTTTCCCCACTGCAGTGTGTTCATCCCATCCTTGTCCTCTCACCCCAAAAAAGAAACTGTACCCAGTAAATAACTTCCCCACGCACCCACCCACCACCTGTGTCATCTGGCTCTGAGCGCCTCATTGGCCAAAAAGATCCTCACTTGGCATTTTCGATCTCGTCTAAGAAAAAGCCATGTAATTGAATTGCACAAATTCTGAAATATCATATCTCTTAGCAAAAAGTGGATTGTCTCAGTTTTGACATGAGGAAAATTGCGTGCATCCTGATTGATAGGGGTTACTGGGATTTTATATCCTGGAGCGACACGTAATGTTTTTTACCAAAGCTTCAATTCATTTCCACTGACAATCCCAGGATCCACGCTCCATCCAAGCTAATAGCCACTTTGCTCTCCAACCTCTTGCTGAAGCTCCATTCAATACACAGCAGATAAAACACAGAAGTCAGTTAATTTGCCTTAGCAACAAGTGTTCCCGCTATCTCATAGCTGGATTCATGGCGCAGTGATGAAGAGGCCCTGGTGAATCATCTAGATGTATTGAGGTGGGGGATTGAAACCAGCACCCTTCCATGAGGGTTTGACAATGAGGGGCTCATTGCGGGGGGTGGGGGTCCCTTAGCGGCTTTTCATGGCACATCCACCTTTTATTCCAGCCTATTTTTCTCTCTGCGGTCTGTGGCCAATGCCTGGCAGGCTCCTTCAGAAGCGCTTTAATTAAAACCGGCCCGCAATAGCGGGCGATCATTAATCAGGGGCGGGGAACCGGGTGAAGGGGCAGGGGGGGGGGGGGGGCGCTCCTCCTGCAACAAGACGAATGGCGGGTGGCGTCAGCGCCACCGGGTGACAGGGGCGTGAGGGAGAGAGGTCAGCGGATAGCGGCTCCTGGGCTACGGCTGCGCCGCGAAGGCCGGGGTTGCTGGGAGACAGGCGACTGCCTGCCGCTGCTTTATGGCTGGGATGTTGCTCCTACTGCGGGACTGAGCTCTGGCTGTACTCTAGCACATAGTGCCGCGCGTGTGTTGTGTACGTGCAGCTGTAACAAACCCACTTTACATATGCAATTAGTCGACGGCATACCTTACATTTCCTGTGCATTAATAAAGGATGAGCAATGTTGCTTAAATTAATGTATATTATGTTGCGCGCTGACGTGCGGAGGATACCTCTGGGATTAATCACAATGCTGACAGTGATGATGACGGCCACGATTAGAAGTGTATTACTATAATTGTAATGACAAGGCTCCTCTGTCTTAAATTCAGAACTGTTATCTCGTTGATCTTCCACGTTGAGCAGTAATTATAGGTAATCTCAGTCCAAGGACATAGCAATTTGCGTCATTCTGGTTCAGTGCCCTATAGCCTTTTCACCGACTCATCAGGAGTAAAACAGTGGTAGACAGTGCTTGGGAAGAGCCCTGTCATCTGCAGGCAAGCTTTAGTGAAGTTTTTCCCTTTCCTTTTAGTTTACACGAGTCCTCTAGGTGGAGGAGGGAAAGCCGTCCCATCGCACTGCATCGGATCGAGCATCGCAGCCGGCTTTAATGGGAGCTGACCTTTCCGCGAAAGGTGACGCGTACAGATATTTATCACCCCTAAAGTTGGACGCATTGCAGCAGTGCCCACAGCTGCGGGACAAGGGCATAAATCCTCTGTCTCACTCACCGTTTTAATCCAGATTGTTCTGGACAGATAGTTCAGGAGGCAGTGGCAGGGGGATCATTTTGTGGGAACGGAGACCAAAGGACTCTTCGTTTTCCCATTCACTGGCAACCGCAGAGTCTCGGGTTCGGCTGCATGAGAGACGGCTCATTTTTCCTTTCCGGGGCACTCCAGCATGGAAGGTTCCAGAACAACGTTCCCCTCTTACATGTGATTATAGCAACACCGAGGGCCTGTCTGAGAAAGTTAAGGAATTCTTTATTATCGCCACAGTCACTGAAGAACTTTCCCGCTGCCCCATCCGCGATGGCCTCAGACACATTCCCGGCACGGTCTCCAGTTTGGATCGTGCCGGAACCCAAACAGCAGCACACTGAGACGAAGAAGCCAGCCAAGGGATTGTTTCAGTTTTTCCATTGTGCCATTGAGGGATGGGCGGCACGGGCTGAGCCGTGTCCAGCAGCAGGACAGCTATGAGCCATCCAATGCGCTCCGCACTCGTCTTTTCATCCATTCCTCTGAAGAGCTTCCCAGTGCAAACCACAAGTTCCCTGGCAATTTAATGGCTTTCAGCAGTAGGAGTCTGTTTGAGATCAGTCTCCCACTCGTCGTTTTCATTCTGGCAAACAGGGAAACCTTCCCACTCCACAAACTCCTCACAGACTCTGTTGTAGGCGGGTCTGTATGGGTCCATTCAATATGTCCAAAGAGGCTGCATAATACTAAGCCAATATTATTAAAAAGCATTTGCATTCAGTATTCTAAAATGCTATTTTTGTGTGATTAGCTAGATACTCTTTGCTTGAAAACCAAAATCTCATTCTGGGGTTACCTAAGCGACCCCGAGACTGACCTTTGAGATGCTGAGATCATTGATTGCAAGTCAACATAGGGAAACTGAGCTCTCAAGAGTTTCATTTATGGAAGAAAGAAAAATTCTGGAATGAAAGTGACATATATATTGTCGGGAGGAACCCATCTGTGATGTAGTTTCTGCTCTGAGAAGAAGAGGGAGCCCAGCCAATCGAAAGCAGTTGTGAGTATCTAACATGACACTGTCACGCATCTGTCATACGTGATGGAACATCAGCTGGCCCCAGTGGATGGGTTTGCATGGAATTCCTGCAGTTTGCCAGAGCAGTAAAATTCTCAATGTGTTCATAAATTATGAACTTTTCCAGTTTCCCCAGAATTGAACTGGCTTCCCATAGCATCTTCCCTATCGAATCTCCCATCAAAATCAGACCCATACCCCTCTGCTAGTGGAGGGCAGATCAGGAAAGACTGGGGAATAGAATGAGTCCGGATGAGGAAAATGTCAAATGAACCTCAAAGCTGATGTAAAGGTCACACTGCCCACTCAAGCCACAGCCGGTTATGGAAGACCGTATCTTGAGTGAATATTTCATGATGTTTTCGAGGCAAGCAAATCAGCCATCATGAGGAAACTTCCCCCGATGGAGTCGTACATTTCATATTATCTACGTAACATTAGCCAGAGAAGCGAAGGGACCTCCAAAACAGAACAGGCACTTTCCGCCGTCGTCTCTCTCAATCTGTCGGGCCTGTTCACTTCCTCCCTACTCACCATGTATTTTTCTGTCAGGGTAAGAATTCAAGAATGCCACAAGTTCTAAACATTCCAGCTTCTGCGAATGTTGTCCCATGATACAGCCATATTGATACTGAGAGAGCCCAATGTGTCTATGTAGTGCTGTAGACGTCTACCTGCTACCTTCCACACAGTCTCCCACCACAATCCACAGAAATTCATCTCCCGCTTGCCGCACTAATATTTCGGTTATGCACACAGACTGGGCTGCAGCCTGCTGTGGGCAGGAGCCAAACCCATAACTGAGTTTGGTTTGAGGGGAAGCGGATTGAAGAATTCCTACAGTCTTTGGGTTGTGTATGTTTCCCTTGACTTTCAGGAGATATTATTTTAATGAGACTGAGTGAATCTCATTTGCAGGAAAACAAGGAATAACGAATGGCTAAGGAGTGAGCTTTGTGTCAAGCCTTTTAACCTTCTTGGTTGGTTCAGGAGTAGCAGATTTGCCTTGCAAACAGAGATGATGGTTCAAATCCCACACTCTATTCTCACATATTCTGGGTTGGTTCAGGAGTAGCATAATTGCCTCATACCTACAGGGTTGATGGTTCAAATCCCACACTCTGTTCTTCCAGATTCTGGGTTTCATCATTACTTTGGTTTCCTCCCTCAAAAACAAGCATTATGTGTCCTGGTGGCTCTAAGCTGTCCAAAGTGACTTCTGTCAGTGTGTGCCAGCATCCAGCCCTGCCTTGTAGCCTGTGCTGCTGAAATGAGCTCCAGGCCACAATCCTGCACTTGGAAGATTTATAGATGACTTTTTTGGGGATACTTTGAAAGGAGTTCAGCATGCAAAGATACCCTTTAGAGCAGCGTTTCCCAAATCAGTCCTTGGAGATCCACAGTCGGTCCATATCTTTGGTCCCTTCAAGCTCTCTGCCAGACAGTCCACATTTTTGCTGTCTCTCAGCTCGGGAACACAAATATGGACAGTCTGAGGGCCCCTGGGGACCGGATTAGGAAACACTCCTTTAGTCTAGCAAATAGTTAGCATAAGAGTTAGCTTCAGTCTTAAGTATTAAATAATGATTATTTGTCTTTATGGAAAAATAAACCATAATGCTTTTACAAAATGTACCTTATTATTTTGTCTATCATTTATGCAGATTTATCAGGTCATACATATATTTGCGGTGATTATATAACATTCTGTACTCATCCGTTGGACCCACAGACCTCTTCATGACCTCTTACAAGTTGCATGTGATGTCTGACCAGATAAGTGTTATGTTAGACTCAAAGAAATGCCCGCTTTGCATTTGTATTTCTGTGGCCTAGATTGTGGGCTTATGTGAGAGGTTTTAAGATTTGTTTTTAGGAATTGACATTTGAAGTCAAATGTTTTAATGGATATTTTTTTTATTTATTTGACAGAGTAGATGGAGCCTTGCTTTATATAACTCTAAAGACAGGCAAAAGCCAGTACTATGTTTTCTGCCACAGACCTCAAATACAGGGCTAGTATTATATACAATGCTGTCCGGAATTATCATCTTTAATATTTCTGAAAACTTTGCGACAAAGGATGTTTCGCCCCAAAAGCAAAGACGATGGTTTGCAAGGCAAAAAAAAAAATCTGTATGGAGAATTGAAGAAGTTGTTTGCATCTGGGGGTCGCTAAGAGTGCAAAACTATAATTAGATGCTACCTCCACTTTGGAAGTCTTGCCAGAGGAAGGGCTTGGCGGCCATCAGGCAACAAATGTAAATGCCTGCGGTTTGCCAACACCAATGGAATTTTGATTGGTACAGGGATCAAGTGTCGGGTGAGACACGAGCTTCCTGGAAACAGATACCAGAGGTGAGTTTTGCATAAAGGGGCTTGGCCATGCAGGGAGATCACCACTGCGAAGTATCGGGATGGCGCTGCGATGCTGTGAGGCTGTTTTTCTTCCCAAATCCCTGGAAGCCTTGTTAGGATACGCAGCATCACGGACTTCATCAAATACCAGGAGAGTTTAGCTCGCAATCCGGCCGCCACTGCCAGCAGGATCAAACTGAGTCATGGCAGGATCTTCCAGCAGGACAGTGATCCAAAGCATACTTCCAAATCCGCACAAAACTGCCTCGCTGACAGCGGAAGGAAGCTTTGGTAAAGGCCATCTCAAACCCTGACCTGGACCCCATTGGGAGCCTGTGGAGTGGACTGAAGAAGAGAGTCTACAAGTGGGAACCAAGGACTCTCCAGGATCTATTGTCTTGGATCCAATTTCAGGACTCTCAGTATTTTTATGCGGCATATATATATTTTTTTCATCAGAGCCATGGTATCACAATCAAACATAATTTGTCACATGTCATGTTTCTGAGCGCAGCAGACATTTCATTAATAACAAGAATTTTACCCAATATTTTTTGAGCATATTGATTGAGGATGCCAATAGTTCTGCGGGGCTTTGTAAATGCCTTTTAATTTACATGCTTATGCGGGTAAGCACTGAATTCGATGGAATGTAAGGATTCTCTAAAATGCAGCTTTATGTTTTGTTTTTGTGTAGAAGAAGTGCATAAATCGCAGAGCGGGAATCCTTTTTGGACACCACTGGCACCAGGCAAGAACACGTCAGTGTGGAGCATCCTGGGGTATGGTGTTTATTTTACAGGTATTCCTGAAAAGAAGGTGCAGAATGAGTTTAAGTCTGGCCTCGATCATAGAGTTAAAATCAAACATTTAGTGGCTAAAAATTTGGAACAAAAGATTGAGCATTTATATGCCAGAAAAAATAGCTGCCAGTGCCCTGAGGTTGGCGGTAAGCAGACTCATTTACAGAGTAGCTTCGCTTAATATCCGACATACATATCAAAGCATAAAATTGGTTCAGTTTGCCTGTGGTGTGATTATGAGAGAGAATGGTGCACGTCCATAGATGTGATTTCAGAGGGTTATACATGGAAAGCTATGTAAATGCACCCAAAGACATGTAATGTGCCCAGGACCCCCACCGCGACCCCCACCAGAGTCGGCTCTTTAACACGCTGCTACAGTACGTAAGTGAGCCCGAGAGAAACGGGGGGCATTTACGGCGCTGACGCACGCGTACACTTTGGCCGTGAGAAGGAAGACGGCCAGACCGGTCTTATGCTCCAACTGTGCCCTGATATCAGGCCCCTCAATCTGAGCGAATGCGCTAAATAAATGATGTTACATTAGATCCTATGGAGAGGAGAGGAGATACCTTAACATTTGGTTATGGAAGGAGGTGATGCGGGATGAATGAGGGGAAACAAGGCGCTGATTAGAGGAGGAGATCTGCATAAGATATTTAATGTTAATTTGTGCATACAAACATACATACATAGCTATACACACACGCACATGTCGGGTAAATATATCTTTATGGGGACTGCTCATTCACACACACACACACACACACACACACACACACACACACACACACACACACACACACACACACACACACAC
>JAABNY020000034.1:22058350-22068487 GCA_015164015.2 Brevimyrus niger
ATCTTTACAGTAACACTTCACGCATTTTAGGTTTATAGTGTTTTACATCTTGGGTGCACAGATGTCAAGCTATACTTTGTCGGATCCCTCATTATGACTGAGGCTCCGATGTCCCATGAGTTTCAAAACTTCAGCTCCTCGTTTTGTCAGAAGCTTTCAGTTGACACCTGGTCCACATTCTGGCATCCATCTTCCATAACTGCTGATCCAGTTCAAGGTCCTCGTGAACCTGGAACCCGTGGAAGCTCAGGACACATGACAGGGGCTGCCAGATCATCACAGGGCACGATGTTCTACGATGTGAAATGTAGGGACACCAGATCACCAGCGGAAGGCAACCCCACAAGAAGATGGGCAGAAGAGGCAAATTCCAGCTTCACAGAATCATGTAGTCTCCATTCTGTCAAAGTACAGAAAAAAATGAATAATGTGGGCAATGAAACATGGTTAGTTGGGTAAGACACTACAACGTAACAGCATTACTTAGAAAATTACCAGATATGTTATGGTTCCCATTTGCTAGAAAGCAGAATTTTTAAGTAAATTCAGGGTCACAATCACAAATTACAGATGGGGGAAGGGGATGCGAGTATTGAATAAAATTGAACGTGGACCCTCCACCCGGCTGGTATGTCACTCATTAAGAACCAAGCAGCCTTTCCATGGGTCCAGGCCCTGAGGGACAAGCAGTCGGCCTTGGGTCCCCGCGACTGGTCGCTTAATGTCAGGACCTCATGTGCAAGTTACCACACTGAATTTCACAGATAAACACAGCAGAGTGTCAAATCGATGTGCTGCCAACCCCAGAAGAACGACTTTCAGAACTTCTCTCCCTTGCTGAGCTCATCGCTGACACCAAGTGCTGACATTTAAATCTACAAAAAAAAAACAAAACTTATTTTTATTTATTTATTTCTCTTTTAAAGTGCCAGTTACTTAAAATGATCAATATTGATATGTAACAAAGATCATTTCTCAAAGATCACTCTGACTGAAGGGACAAAGAAGGGAAATTAACAGGCCACCGATTCGTCTGACATTTAACTGGATTTAATTTAACATATTACAGTACAGCGCACAAATGAATTCGCCTTCCATCAAGTGTTTCTCAGGCCCTGCTTTACTGGCTGAGATAAGGTCAGCTGTCACTAAACAATATTTGCTTTCTAAAAATTGATACATAACAAGGGGGGAACTGCAGAGCAGGTGGGATTTTCTCATATTCGGCAAGGCTTCTGACCTTTACTTAAGCTGATTTAATATGGTTACTTTCGTACGCATGTGTTTGTACTTTCCAGAGAAACGCAGATCCCTCACTCTGTCATATAAGTTGCATCTTGCTATCTCCCTCTGAAATGGATGGAGAGGAAAAGATAATGAGATTTTTATTTTATTCCTCTTGAACCCTGGAAATGTTGTGCAGTCTGATTCATTTTATTTTATTTTTGCAATCTCTATTTTTCAGTCCGGGTTTTTCCTAACCTATGACACATCTGTTCAGTATCTTTCCATTTCAAACCAGTGCCTTTTTTGTGAAGAAGGGTTTGAACTCAGGTGTAGGAGAAGTTGGGTAAGGTTATCACCTTGTGTGTATTTGTGATAGAGAGAGAGAGAGAGAGAGAGAGAGCAGGTGTAAAATACAGGATGATATCAGTCTATACATTCTGTCATTAAATGAAAAATATTGATACCGTGTTTTAAAAGTCCCACTCAGTCCAACATCTCAACAGGAAGCAGTGCACGGCTCACCATAAATCACATTAAAATCAATACTGAAGATAAGCTGCGGTTTATTGATAACCTTATGATGCAAACGGATCCTGTCTTGTGACGGCAATTTAGTGGTCAGCGCTTGAAACCCAACGGCCGCTCTTACTTTTTGCACGTCTTTCGTAGCAACAGGCCGCTAACATGGGGGTGAGTTAGCGAGGCAGCCTCCAGCGGGGTGACCCCGCAGCTTTACAAAACAAGACGGCTTTCAGGTCGCTGCCCATTCCTTGTCCAGTCCAGGTAGAGTTGGTGATCCGAGCTGAGCTGTCTGAGCTTGGCAGCCACCTGTCAGACTTTGGGCTTTTCCCGTGAGCATCCACGCACACGCTCAGGCAAACTCGATCTCTGTGGCCCTCGTGGGGTCCCTCTGAAGGGTGTGGCTCTGTCTCCTCTCATGTGGTGGGTTGATGCCCCCATCAGGCAGCGACAAGCAGCGCGTGAGGCTCAGCTGCCAAAGTGCCAGCGGTTTGGAAAGAGCCCTTGACTGGAGATTAGTGCTGCACCGATTCTGTCACCGAGAACATTCTGGATGCCGCCCAAGTGCCAATTGCACCTCTTTTGGCAAAAAAACTAAGTAGAAATAAAAGGATATAGTCTTTTGCCATGAGATGAGCATAGGTGAAACAAAATGGACCCTGGATGTTTGTATTTCCTGTATGCGATAGTGCTGTCTGTACTAGGATGCGAGTTGTTGATGAGAATTACCACCTTCAGTTTACAGCCCCCCTCCCCAAACAACATGAAGGTAAACAGAGATACAACGGCAACTCTGCATAGCTTTCGTATTAGTCGCATTATTTATTAATGCGATCGAATGTTCCTGGTAATGGCCCCGGTGCTTGCATGCTGCCTTCTATTTCCACGGCAACACCCTCCTCCCTCAGCATCCGGGGAGGATTCCAAATCAAAACACTTACTGCCTGTTATTTTTAGGCCAAGCGGATTGATATGTTTACGCGCGTACCAGTCGGCGTGGAAGTGCGGAATCTGTCTGACAGCCGACGCTCGCTGCAGCTTGACAAATTATTTAGCCATTAAACAACTGGGAAATCTGGGCCCATTAAAACAGATACCGTTTAGTGTGGTTTTCTGGTGGCATTAGGTGCCGCGCAGTGGCGACGTGACGGTGCTTTCGTCTGACATAATTTGGTACCTGACACGGACTCACGGAAGGACATTCGCCGGTCACCGCGAATGACACTCATTTGAGATTCGCATTAAAGACATTTTAGCTCAGAATGGCAGTTATGCGGTAATGGCCGCCAAAGAGGCCCAGCATCATCAGTTACAGGAGAAGGAGAATTAAAAAAACAGCTGGAAAAAGATACAGGAGAGGAAATATTTCCGGAATGTTTTTAACAGATAAAGCGGAGTGTAAGCCCTTGCTAATTTCGAGGTAGGTTATACCTCCCGTGGAATTGTTTTGCTTAATCTACTTATAGAGGACATACTCTAATCCATAGTCACCGCTCAGCGGCGTTTATTAATGACATACATTACTGAGCCTGGAGGAGCATGTATAAATAGTGCTGAGTGTTATTAAAATCCAAAGCAGGATATACAGCATATGGCCAATTAAGACATGTGATGTTATTTTCATCCCCGACACCTCCTGAGTCAAAGGTGAACATTCCGGGGAGCGCAGTTGGTCCTGTGGGCCGAGATCTTTGCTGTGAATCTATCAATCCGCGACGCCGTCATGCTTTCGCCGTGGCCCGTTTCAGATACCCCTGCATTAGCGCATCTCAGAGGGGAATGTTACTTAGGGTGCATCTCGAAACTATCGACCTGTAAGGAAAAGTACATTATTGCAGCAATCCAACTCTCCTTTAAAAAAATGGTCTTGTATGCATGTCCAGGTTTAACAGGTGTTTCTGCAGGAGTAACAGCTGAATAAAATGAGAACGAACTGCCTAATAATAGTCAAGGAAGATCTGAGATATTCAGTACTTGCGGTATCTTCTTAAATATAGAGTGCTAAGCATCCTTTGTTTTTCCAAAGCATGTCTTTGTTTTCCCTTTTCAGCCTTGAATAAAAGGAAATCGGACCCAACATGATTAGTCGCTCCATTTATTAGCTTCATTTTTTAGGCTGGATTTGCCTCCAAGTTGTGTCCCCGACAATAAAGCTCATTTTAATCTGCACAAAGAAGCATCAATATCGCTTATTTTGTTTGCAGCTCTGTGACCAACATGCTCAGAGGGAGCATAAACAGACGCGCACACGAGTGTGCGACGCCGTGTTGAGTCCCCGTCTTCCTGACCGTCCCTCGCCTCAAGCAGATCCGCATGGCCACGAGGCTGCCCTCTTTCCCATCATGCACCTTTCGTTGTCTCGGGAGTCTTTTATGAGTCAAAGCTTTCGTCTCTCAGAGTCTGGCAGCCGTGGGTAAGATTTAGCGCCGATCTACGCGTGAGAGAGCGGGCACCGCGGATTAAAGCCTAATGGTTTATCACACCTGAATGCCAGCTTGTCGGTTTATCTCACTTAATGTCGGGGTGAAAAGGATTTAAAGCGTCTCAGAGTCGCGGCACTGAGGAAGGCCTTCTGATCCTCCCTGAAATAAAGTGTAGAATGAAAATCCTTGCTGTGCGGCTTTTACAGCTGTGTTGCATCACCGTGTCTGAGAGCAAATGAAAATGACTACCGCCGCTGCCTCGCTTTCCTCTAAAGCGGGACTAAATAAAAAATATGTCTAAGGTTTCCTCGCATTTGTGATGCTTTCCGATGCTGGGTCTTATCTCTTCATGTAGGAATTCAATAAATCAAATAAATTTGAGAAGTCAAACTTTTTTCCCTCGTGCTTTTTTTCATTTCTTTTTCTTTTTTTTTTTTTGGGCGCAAATTGTTGCCAGGTCGATCTTCACCCACTGTGTCACTAAACCATGTGAAAGAAAAGCACCGTGGGGGGGGGGAAGGGGGCTTCGGTTAGATATTTAGCACTGGGTTCCGTCACCTCCAACACGCTCGCTCTCTCTCGCTCTCTCCCGCTCTCTCTCCTCGCTTCACAAAGCCGACTCCATCTTTCATTCCGAAAATAATAAGCTTTAACAGGATCCTGAGGTGAAGGGGTCTTGCCGTCATTTAGGCCGTGTCTGAAATAGCTTAAGAATGTATTGTAAATCATCTATAATGGCGTTTCTTCCCTCATCAGCATAGCACGCTGTACAATAGGTGTGAGAAACACTCAGAACATTTAAATCCAGAGCTGGAGACTTTATTTAAATGGTTTTTCAAAACCATTCTGATGAGGTGTGTCGGGGAGGAGGAAACAGACGCGCTCACAAATGCCGGGTAAGTTACGCGGCCCTCAATACGTGCAGAGATCACCGATAAAAAGTGGTCTCAGTGTGCTGCCCGTTTTCTCAGTGCGAAGGAGGTTTCTCTACTGCGTGACTCATTACCGCTGAACATTTCCCAAAGAGCTTTTCTTATTCAGTTTCCCTGAGCTCTCTGCAGATGGGAGAGTCTTTCTTTTTTTTTTTTTTATTTGGATGATGATTACGAAACAGAAAGTTACCCGATAAAACTTTGCTGGTTTCTGCCTGGAGTCGCCGATGGCTGCGGTCTCAGCCACGGCACTGATGGAACCACAGGGGGCGATGTAGAGCCGGACCACCTGAATGACAATCAGCAATGCCGGCCAAATGCTCAGGAGCACCATAGTCTGGCTCTTTCAAAAACAGCTGAAATTATTGCCTGGCTTGTGGGAATTCCATCCATCCATCCATCCATCCATCCATCCATCCATCCATTGCTGTGTTGGCAGTCTGTGTGTCAAAGGTTTATAGTATAGTAGCCATGCTCAGTAGCAAGTCCACAGACATCACACGGAAGACACAAATCCAGCTGTACTACCGTGTAACCCCTCCCCCCCCCCCACGGCCAGGCTGCTCTAATCTGCCTGTTTAATTTAGCACAGGATGAGAATACATCAGAGGGATTCCTTGTTGTTTGTTTGCTTTTGTCTGAAAACTTCCAATCCTAGAAATGCTCCCTAAGGTGATCGAGATTAAGAGCAGAGGTTTGCAAACTGGGCAGAGATCCTTAGTCTGGGCTCTTCTTAAATATGGAGAATGCCTAGTGATACTTTGAATTTGGAACCGTCAGTCCAATGTCAAGGGTTCAGGGGTTTAATTTGTCACACACATAGGCAGTTTGATGAGCCTCCTATTAGGACACCATAAGCATCTTTCATCAAAACTTTAGTAATATTAACTCACCAGTGGTACAGATACAACTTCTTGTATTCCTTATAAAGTATTCCTTCATCATAATTCCCATTACTACAACCCCACTGCTGCCAAAAGAACCACTCTACATTTGTCAGCACACTCATGCTACATAGTATGTAGATTGTAAGTTAATTTCTTCTACTGTATTTAAATTGATTATTGCTTCTCCAGTAATCACACTAGTAAAATGTCTACTAGAAAATCTTCCACTCTTATAGTACAATTATTTTTAGATAAATATTCACCCGCGGAATCAGTTACTAATGAGAATATTGTTTATTATTTATGGTTTTATGTATGGCTTCATCTGGGAATTGCTAAAAAAAAAAAAGAAAGCTCAGCATAAATAAGCCTCCTTGCAATTCTTCATCGTCTGAGCAAAGCCCAGCTTATGGCAGGAGTGCTCATTCTGCGCTTCTGTACCTCTTTACTTATTGCAGTATGTTTCCTGTGTACAGACCTGTTCACCCTGTCCTGTATAGCTGTCCCTCTCCACTATCCCCCTTCTTTATGGGACGCAGACGGCTTATTGCATTTTTTCCCCCCAGTATAGATAGGAGCAGGCCAGGGAGGTGAGACGGAGAGAACAGTGAACGCAGGAACCGGGGATGGAGAAGGGAACCCCCAAAAAGCGTTATCCACAGACATAAAGGAAATAGCATGTCAAGGGCTGGTGATAGGTCTGCCGCCCAGTGATAGGTCTAGAGACCCAGTGATTGGTCTGGGGCCCGGTGAAAGGTCTGGAGGCTGCTGATAGGTCTGGGGCCCGGTTATAGGTCTTGGTACCAGTGATTGGTCTGGAGGCCGTTGATAGGTCTGGGGCCCGTTGATAGGTCTGGGGCCTGGTGATAGGTTTGGGGCCCGGTGATAGGTCTGGGGCCCAGTGATAGGTCTCGAGGCTGTTGATAGGTCTGGGGGGTTGATGATTGGTCTGGAAGCAAAAGTATTGGGACACATGGCCATTATACCTACAAGCACTTTTATGGCATCCCTTTCTAAATTCATAGACATAAATGTTGAGTTGGTCCCTCCTTTGCAGCTATAACAGCTGTCACTCTTCTGGGAAGGCTTTGCACAAGATTAATAGTGTGTTTGTTGGAACTTCTACTCATTCATTCAGAAGAGCATTTGTGAGGTCAGATATTGATGTTGGACATGAAGGCTTGGCTTGCAATCTCAATTCTAATTCATCCAGCAACAAACGTGCTTTTTTGCCATTGGCACAAGCACAGATATATTGGAATGCTTCACTGACCCATCTTGTTCTCCATATCTTGGGGGTCACAGCACAGGGTCAGCCAACATATGTCATCCCTAGAGCTGGGGGTTTAGGGCCCATGAACATGTGACTGTTCTGCCAAGCCAAAGGTGCCTGATGAAGTTGAGATCAGGGCTCTGCGTGGGCCAGTCAAGTTCTTCTACACCAAAGTCACCCAACCATGTCTTTATAGACTTTGCTTGCTTTGGGACACAGTCATGCTGGAATAGAAAAGAGACTTCCCCGGACTGTTCCCTCAAATTTGGAAGCTACTGGAACTGTTCAAAATGTCTTGGTATGCTGAAGGATTAGGAGTTCCCTTCATTAGATCTAAGGGCCCAACCTCTGAAAAACAACCCCATACCATTATCCCTCCTCTACCAAACTTTACACTTGGCCCAATACAGGTAGTGTTCGCCTGGTATCTGGCAAACCCAGACTAGTCCATTAGACTGCAAGACAGAGAAGTGCCTTTCGTCACTCCACAGAGCACGTTTCCACTCCATAAGCATCCAGTGAGACGTGCTTAACACCACTCCATTCAAGGCATCGCCCTTGGTGATGTGAGGCTTGCATGTACAGTAGCTGCTCAGCCGTGGAAGCCCGTTCCATGAAGCTCCCAAAGCACAGTTTTCCTACTGGAGTTAATGCCAGAGGAAGTTTGGAACTCTGCAGCTATGGAGTCAACTGAGCGTTGGCAACTTTTACGCACCATGCGCCTCAGCACTCATCAACCACATGGTCTGCCGCTTCGTGGCTGAGTTCCTAAATGCTTCCATTTTGCAATAATACCACTTACAGTTGATCATGGAATATTTAGCGGGAAATAAATTTATTCCAAAGTGGCATTCTATGAGAGCACCCTGATTGAGTTCACTGAGCTCTTCAGGACAACCCCCCTTTCCTTCATGAATGTTGTAAACCTGACTGCATGTCTAGGTGCTTGATGTTATACATCTGTGGCAATGAGTTTGTATGGAACACCTGAATTTAGTAATTATGAGGTGTGTCCCAATACTTTTGTCCATTTAGTGTAAAAACAATTGGGGAGGGGGGACACTTTTCCATTCTAAAACAACCAGTGGTAATGGGTCCTTCCCCGATAGCAAGAAGGTGACCATTCCTTCAAATGTATTGATATTACTTCTGACTAAATAGTGTATATGTACCTTTGTATCTATATTTAGCACTGAACATCCTACATTTTTGTAGTTTTATTGGTCCGATTTTTGTAGTTTTCCGCTTCCCACTGCCTATGGATCAGGCCAGCTTTCATTTTCACAGACCTCGTTTCCGATTTTTTATACGTACTTGTAATTTCTGTTATAAAAGATAATAAACCGGGCTGCACCTGGTCACCTCGCCCGGTTATGGCTTCATTAACAAGAATATGAATCTAGATGAACTTTTGATTTACTGCTGTTTGTTTGAAAACCTTTCCCCCATGTTTCAGGATGGTTCAAACTGGGTTCAAATTGTGTTTTCATTGCTGCATTTGTCATTTGGTTGAACAGACCTTCAGTATGTCCCTCCTAAGTATACTTAAATTTCTTTCCCTGTGTTCATTATGTTTATTTCTAAGCCTATTTGATGCAGGGTTGGCATGAATCCAGGTTACTTTTGTTGTCATCAGCAGCTTCATATCTATATAAAGAGTGACTGTAAACAGTTCAAAAAAGTCAAATGATTGACTGAAGCGGCTTATTGGATAATGGACTGGGGAAAAAACGCCTTCCTTGCTATCCTGGACGTTCTACAGAAGGTCTGTGCAATCAAGAATCTCTCAAAGTTTAAAAATATTGACTGAAAACTATGCATAAGCAAATATGGAAAGAAATATGCATGCCCTTACCGGCTGGTATTCTATTATTCTATATTGTATATTCAGAATTTTTACAATCAAGAAGTCACAAAGGCATTCGCAGTATTTTTTTTTTTTTTCGTGAAAGGAAAAAAAAAATCTAAATAGTTCGTATTGGACCATTTTAATTATTCTATGAACTTTTCAAAGAAGAAAACTGAAACTCCCAGAAAGAAAAAAAAAAAACATCGAGAAAGGCACAAATCACAAATGGCATGTACACTTGTTAAGAACACAGAGTCTCCTGATGCTGGCTGATAAGGCTTGGTCTGATGCAGATAGATGAATCGGAAGATTGCATCGGGCTGACGCATGGGTCCGGTCGTCGGATAGCAGATGGCTCCAGGCGGGAGACAGAAGGGGAAGCTTAACAAATGGCTGAGCGTTTTATTGATTAATACTTTTATGATATAGAGATGAAGAAGTACAAAACAGAATAGTCCCAGCATAGGAATACAAAGGCCTATCAGATGTAGGATAATTATGAAAGAGAGTTAGAATAGATAATTGTGGGCGGGAACAGCGAGGGAGACTGATCACGTAACTTCTGAGCCTTGACACTGATTGGTTGGCTCACACTCTGATCTGTTTTCAGAATTCGCGTAGACTGGTAGATGATCCTAAGCTGAAACTGTATGTGAGAAAACTTGTTTCCTAATAAGGAATGTTGCCTTATGAATGCAGTATTCAAGGAAGATTGTATGCAGGAAGAAAATCGATAAAATGCACTGCTGCAGATTCTTTTAGGGTTTTAAAGGTGAGAAATTGTAGTTCAAGATCTAGTATGACTTTAGTTTGAGGTCAAAGGTGAATGCTAAAGTAATATGTTTATCCCATCCTATCTAGGTTGCCCCCCAGGCTTGTACCTGTATCTCCCCTCATGAACTTGTATAAATGGCTGGAAGATGGATGGATGGATGTTTTTAGGCATTAAGTCAAGTCAAGTCAAATCATTTTTATTTATATAGCGCTTTTAACAATGGACATTGTCTCAAAGCAGCTTCACAAAAAA
>JAABNY020000034.1:22087440-22113231 GCA_015164015.2 Brevimyrus niger
CGCACCAATAGAATTTTCTTTGGGGGGAAGGGGCGTACGGGAGGACATAAAAGAGTGGGGGGGAGAGGGGGCCCGTTGTTCCCCCCCCCCCCCCCCCTCGCTGCTCCTGGGAAGAACATACACGTTGCTTCCAGGCACACGGGACAGACAGAGGATTTTTTCTTGTCATCCAATCTACTTTTGTTCGCTTGCCTTTTTCTCTTTTGACCGTTGCCAAGGCGATACATCATACCTCCCTAGTCCTCCCAGTTTGCTGTCCAGATGCCATCAGTGTCACTCCACTCTTGCACGTCCCAAGCTCCCTCCCTCCTTCCCTCCGTTCCGGTCCCGGCATCCCAGCCAGGAATGCGGGGCCTGTAGCCTTTCATCATGTCTGCCGGCGGCCCTTGCGAGGACCGCACTGGAAGTCGGGGCCCCTAGCACATCCGGGGCCTCATTAATCCCCCCCGCCGGTCACTGGCTGCTCCTCCACATACAGCTGCGGCAGAGAAGCTTCCGGAGGCAGATGTTGGAGGCGGCCTCTCCACATCGGTCCAGATTGCTACCCGGTCAGCTTGCCGGGCGCGACCGATCCTTTGAAGCCCCCGGAGGAGCCGGCTTTTTCCTCCAACGCTCGCTCCCTGCACGATCTGATCATCACGCCCCCTTTCACACGTTCCGCCAATATGCATGTGCCCCACTTATCTCATTACCCTCCCCAGCCCCGTGCCACACGGAAAGGATGTCCAAGCCGCGGTGTGGCTCGGCCAGGTAATGGCTCCAGATTCTGGGGGTTGCTTTCTGTCTCTGGGCTGGGAGAGGGCACATGGGGGGGGGGGTGGATGCGCTGATCATGTGCCAGCAAAACCAGCCTCGGTGACTGTGCCTCAGAAGGTGCGTCGAGGCATGAACACCGGTGGGATGACTGACTTATGAGGAGCACGCTCCCTGCGTTTGTGCGTAAGAAGGGGTCACCCCCGAAGAAAGTGGCCGGGCCCAAACGAGCAGAACCTTTTCAGCACCGGGATACTCAGCCGGTCACCTTCACTAAACAGCGGCCAAATCCCACCAGCCAGTTCACCTACAAGGTGCACTGGGTCACGATAAGGGGCACAGCAGGCAAAAAGTGGGTCTCCTCTGAGATGAAACCATCATCACAGAGAAAAGTGCTGCTTCAGGATCGCACGGGACTCTCGGATCGATCCGCCGACCGTCAATGTCGAAACGTGCGCAACGTGGCAAACCCTCACCATCCACTGCTGGTGTTTAATAACACGCTGAAAGAAATCACACAATCACCAAACAAAGACGACAGTCCGACATAGCAGTGCCACTGAAGCGAAAGCAAATTTAGTCAATAGATGAGAATCATCATAAATCACTTTTAGAAGCTTGTGCAGGTTTCAGATTTTATCAGGAGCTTCCCCCAGCAGCACTGTCCTGCCCTCCCTGATATAAACAAAGGACTCTTGATCACAGCCCTGTCTGGAGTCTTCCGGCTTTTGCAGTTACAGGATCGGGTCGGGGGGTGGGCAGGGGAATGTGCCGCTGTCGGGTTTGCCCCTCCCTAGTCTGTTCTGACCTCCATTTCTACGTTTTGTAAGACTTGTGTAAAATTCTAAATCACACTTAACAACTTGGATTCTCTCACACTCTCCTTGCTCCCCTCGCTATAACCTGTAATATTTCACCACAATATTAGCCTTACTTACTTTGCCGGTCTGTTTATTCGAGAGGACATGAAGTCTGTCCTTTTCGCTTCTCCCTCTTATAAATCAGGTTATGCGTGCGTTGCAGGTACGCCGCCGTCGGTCTGCACATTGCGGTTTTGGTCGCAGGAGACTTTGCTGTCAGTGATGTGCTCGTCACTCTCATTGTGATTAGTGATTATAGTGAACGAGAAAGAATTCGCACGGGATCGCACGAAGCTGGCGGGACAGGAAGTCCGTATGGACGCGTCACACGTCGCATGCGATTTGCATCAAGTTGTCACGCAGCCGTAATGATTTACATCGACGGGGAGGTGGGCCGTGTGGCCATCAGCAGGGTACGGGCGTTAGCAGGCCGGCCTGGAGCACACACTGCAGTCTGCTCACGTCATGCTCTTCCTCCGCTGTTTGCAGACAGTGAGAGTGATTCTCATGTGGGCTGCGGAGAGGAGAGCGTCCCGCCGAGTTTTGATCTACGGATGACTTCATTGGTGCCGCAGCTGGACGGGCTGCTTGACCCTCCTCGCCTGTTTGCCTGACTACCTTTTCATGTTCAGCCCCTGCCCCTCCAGGGATGACAAGCTGACATGACTTGGGGGGGGGGGGGGGTTCACATATGTATTCATGTTTTAGTCTCTGCAAGAGGGGCATCGTGGCAGTATGTCACATCCATGCTCAATTTATACCCATGCCATTTTTAACATGCGTGTTTCCCGTGCGCGCCTCCCATCTGGGTGTGGTGGCTGTCAATGATTCAGAAAATCTTCAAAAATTTGCCAAAAATCTAAGAAATGCAGACAAACACCTGAATGCAATCTTGTCACTGCCGTTCCCTGGATCTAATTTAATGTACGGTTCTGGACGAGCTTAAGGCGACAGAGTCTGGCCATCGCTGTGTTTGCTTTCTGGGTTGGGCCAGTGATGATATTCTGCACATTTAGAATATTACTGCAAACATAAACAAGTATGGCTCCGTGAAGCGACCTCCTCTCATCACCCAGTAAATAATGAGAAACTCGAAGACTCGCTTCTGCTCTGCAGCTCTGGTTGGGCAATACTGGAAACAGCACTGGACAAGCTTGTTGGGAGATGGCAGTCACCTGATCAGCACCCCGGACAGGGACACGCCGTGAGACAGCGCTCACCTGATCAGCACCCCGGACAGGGACACGCCGTGAGACAGCGCTCACCTGATCAGCACCCCGGACAGAGCTGTGGCAGTAGTCACACTGGTTCGGAACCGCTTAAAGAACCTGCCTTTCCCTCACAGCTGGTCCGAACACCTGCAGCACCTCTGGCACCTCCGGGCTTTGCACAGTCAGCCAGCTCCTCTTGAAGGCAGCAGGCCCAGAGCAATGAAGAGGAGTTGATGAACCTCTCATACTCCCACTCACTCTACATGCAGATTGCGGCAGCCATCTTGTGATTCCAGTGAGCCCTTCTGGCAGTTAATCCACCTTCCTCTGCCTGCTTCAAACTCTACTTCCAGCCTCCTCCAATGTCCAGTGAAAATGTGGCATTTTTGCTCTATGTCTTTCAGTCAATTTTTTTCCAGGCTAAAGGGATTAATAATAATAAAAAAACGAACTAGGTGACTCTCTTTCACATTTCAGCCTCTCAGTCTATTTTGCCCTGGGCAGCTTGAGGTTCCACAACCACCCACAGAGGCTACAGAGTCTGTTTATCCGTAGAAGCTGGTTAGATTTGTTTTATTCATCTGAAAGTGTCCATAAATCACTTCATTTAAAAAAGCAGCTAGTGTGGTGCTTTGAAAGGGCTGCAAACAGGTGCTTTGATAGAAAAATCCCAGTTAAAAGATAAAGGATCACAAAGCTAGATTAATATACCATCAATGGTCACATTTCGCTTTTACATTTATGCAGAATTGAAATCAACAAAGTTTAATGTAGAGCATATGTCAAGGACAGACAACCTTAACAGCCCTGACACTGCATCTGAGCGGCATGTGATGTTTTATTTAATTTTCCTCCACTTTCATGTGATCATGTGACATTTGTGGTCGTCTGGTTCAAGGACTTAAACTGGACTGAACCCAGTAGTTACTGGGGCAAGTGGGTATTTGTGGCATCTTATGAATTATTGAATGACACGGGTGTGACTGGTTGATTTTGCAAACCTCAGTATGTGTCTTTTGGGAACGACTTTGCTATTGGAATTATTTGTTGTTACCTGAGGAAAATATTCTCGTCAAGGTCAGACAATGCCCCAAGCCAGTGTGTCTCCTGCGTGTCTGTCCCCCAAATTAAACATAGGCTGCCATCTTATTTATATGATACAAAATTCATATATTCCACGGTGTTCCCCTAACTGAGTCGAGCCGAGCTGACCTTCACCCAGTAGTATCAAAATAAAAGATACACACACACAAAACTCCTATAAAAGTAGGACATCACACAAAAATATTACTCTTCCTCCCTTGCGGCATCTTTTATTGAAAAATACAGACATTCCAACATTCCTCTTGATTTTTGAGACCCCAAAATAAAATATAATAAAAATTTGCAAATACGCAGATGATTCTTCTCTGGTTTGAGCATTTAAGGTACTGAACCAGTGAGCTGGTGATGGTACTTTTCCTCATATTAAACCATTTTTAGTCTGCCTGCTCTTTAGTGACTGAATGCTTTGGTGAGAAGAAGTTCAGTGGGTCAAGTTTAAATGGATGTATCTTCAAATAGAGTCTTATTTAGATAAAAAGCAGTGGTGTAATATAACCAGACTACGCAATACGGAGATACTAAAACAAGAAGAAGGGTTGAGGGGACCAGAGGAGGGCTGACGGGACCAGAGAGGGGCTGAGGGGATGAGAGGGGGGCTGAGGGGACCAGTGAGGGCCGCTCCCTCAAGACTCAGCGGAGAGGAACACACACAGACACACACACAGACAAAGACACACACATGGATGCAGAAACACACAGACACAGACAAACACATACACACACACACACACACACACACACACACACACACAGACCATTTTCACAGGCTGCTAGGGCTGTCTGGCTCCTATGACGACCTTTCCTGCCCAGTCAGTGAGAGGATTACCTCCGGGGTGACTGGGGTCACAGAGGAGGCCGTGGAGTGGAGCCACTATGGTGATCGTCGGTTCTGCAGGGAGGGGGGCGGAAGGAGGAATGCTGTGGCGCCGGATCCGTGCCTGACTTGCACTTCTTGCCCTAATTTAAATATAAATGCATTATTAAAAACAGACATGGAGAAATTCCAGGCAGCCTATTTCTAAAGAGACAGAGCCTCACTTGTCACATGAATAGTTAATCTCCCTTGGCAGCTGTCACACCTGCAGTGCTGGTTTGGTCTTCACAGAACCGAGCATGATCCGTGTGGCCTTACTTTGGACCAAAAATGTCAGGAACCAGGTTCTGCTTGGTCCTAAGGTGCAAGACTCTTTAAGTGCAAGACTCAGCGCCCAGGTTGATTCCAAGTTGTGTTATTGGGCTTTGCCATTCCGGTTAATTAGAACCTTATCTCAGGACCTGTGGTTTTGCTTGACTGGTGACTGGTGACTTGTTAGCATTATTACTGAAGTTTGTAATGGCTGGTTTACTTTACTGGTTCCTGTTCCTGGTTCTTCTAGTTCTAGTGGGAAGTGGGAGGCATAAGAAGGGCCATCCTTCATACAGAGGGGCCAACCTTATGATGAGCCAGTGATATGTTTTGAATTTGTGAGTGGCAGGGGAGGGGGAACTGTGGAGGCCAATCAGCTTTCTGCTGGAGCCATTGTCATTGTGGCCCTGCCCCTATTGTCACCCCAGTCTTAATGGTTACTGGTTTCCTGAACTCTCAAAAAAGGGTAAAGTTGCTTTTCACTGGGGCTGTACCCTCAAGGGTCTGCGAGTTGTAGGTATTTGAACCTTTTAAGGTACAGAAATAGACTCTGAGGAACATTTTTGTACCAATGATGGAACATTAATGCTGTTTGTACATTTGGGATGTTCCTCAGAGTCAATTTCTGGACCTTAAAAGGTACAACTACAAGGGTACAGCCCCAGTCACAAGCAAAGGTACAAATTTTTGCCCCTTTTTTTGATAGTGTACAGTGTATTGTTCATTAGACCATCAGGTGGAACCTGCCTTTGCATGTAGGGTGGTCCAGTTGGGACTGTCCATTGGTCTGTATTCAGTTGTGGATGTAGATGAAATGCATTCTGAGTTCTCTGGGAGCCTTATTGAGAGAGCAGGCCTAAAATGAGCCATTTGTACTGGAATGTTCCTACGGCACTGTGCCTCAGCGAGCGTGGAAGGTGGGTATACCCTCACACCCATCTCCCCATCTTATCGTCTGTCACAGCTCCAACGGGGTGACCCGTGACCGCATGGACAAGTTATGACGATCGACCGAAAAAACACAGAATGGCACCAATCCACCCCCCCCATGTAGCGCCCAACGTGGCGCCTTGTCTCATAGGAGCGCTGGGACAAGTTATGAGGTCTTCTGCTTTGCTCAGGGATGTGACTTCCCTGTCCTCCCAGCAGGAAGGCGGCAGCTAAGCAACAATCGTTGCCTGGAAACACTCAATACTCAAAATGAACCAAAAGCATAAAAATATGGGGGATTTAAGTTGATTTTTTTCATAACTCTTTCATTCGGATGCAGGTTATTTATTTATCCGGTCAACATACTATGCTAAAATATTTGAACACCCTTTAACCATTTTTCAGGGACGGCTCAGAGCAGGACCCGGAGCTGATTCCCCGCTGCATTTCTAAACATTTTCTTTTAACAGCACAGAGTTCAAATCTCAAGAGTTTCGATCATAAATCCCATGCTGACCCCAGTCAGCTACCCCCCCTCCACAGAAAAAATGACTTGCTGCATTTCTTTAAATGGTGTGAGGAGATGAGAGTACCTGTACAGGCGCACAACGTGGGGGCGGCACTGGAGCCCCAAACCTGCACGTGTGTAGATACATCAACTGATCACCCACGCCATCCATGCATGTGCGACATCACATGTCGGTATTGCCAGTCGTCGCATCCATCCATTGCATCCCTGACTGCTTGTCCAGTGCAGGGTGACTGTGGAGCCTGTGTCAGGAAGCAGAGAGCATGAGGCGAGGGAGCAGCCTGAGTGAGGGCTCACAGGGCACATGGGGTACACGGGGGTCATAGGGCACACGGGGTACACGGGGGTACAGGGCGCATGAGATACATGGGGCACACGGGGTACACAGGGCTCACAGGGCACACGGGGTACACGGGGGTACAGGGCGCATGAGGTACATGGGGCACACGGGGTACACAGGGCTCACAGGGCACATGGGGTACACGGGGGTACAGGGCACATGGGATACACAGGGCTCACAGGGTACATGGGGGTATAGGGCACATGAAGTGCATGGGGTACATGGGATACACGGGGCTCACAGGGTACATGGGCCAAATGGGCACACAGGGAAAATGGGGCTCACGGGGTACACAGGGCTCACAAGGCACACGAGGTACACGGGGCTCACAGGGCACACGGGGTACACAAGGTACACGAGGCTCACAGGGAGCATGGGGTACATGGGGCACACGGGGTACACAGAGCTCTCGGGGTACACAGGCTCACAGGGTACATGGGCCAAATGGGCACATGGGGCGCACAGGGCACAGGGGGCATATGGCGTTCACCGGGTACAGAGGGTTTACAGGGCACACGGGGATCAGAAGGTACACAGGGCTCACAGGGCACACGGGGTACATGGGCCAAATAGGCACATGGGGCACAAGGGGCATATGGGGCTCACGGGGCATACAGGCACACGGGGGACAGGGGGGACATGCGCACATAAAATGCATGCAGCTTTTGGGCTGCAGTAGGACTTCTGAGCACCTAGAGAGAGAATGTCACAAACACAAGGAGATACAATCTGCTCACACACATAGAGCTGGGCATGGGAGTCAAACCCACAACCTTGGACATGTAATACTACAGTGCTATGCAATTATTATTATTATTATTATTTGTATTTTTTTCATGATGGGATACAGGTATTAAATGTTTCACCCAATCCTTCCACCGAGGGCCAGGGTCATGGGGTCACTCAGAGTGGGTGTAAACATTTAAGAAGCCTAATGCCTAACGCATTTCACCGGGCCCACACCCACTCTCTCTCACCAAAGAAAGAATCAGACAAACTGATTGTCCGCAGTTTAGAACAGATGGGAAATGTCAAGCGTGTGCACCGCACATGTCTAACTCTCTCCCATCACGCAGACGGCGGAGCTTGCTTGCATGTCACATTTTCCACGGTGCTCGCTGTGGCAGCCTCAGGTCTAATTCAGTGATGACTGGAGCGTAAATCATCCCACAGCCTCAAAAGGCCGCAGGCTTGAGCCCGACAGACTCCGCAGCATGACTGCGGTGGTACATAAAGGCGGCACTGAGAGGCCTGAATGGAAACGAGATTATTTCTTGCAATCCGTTTTCTAAATATCGGCATAAACGGCGTTCTGAGTACTCAACTCATTAAAGCACAGGTAATTGTATACTGGGGAGTTTGTGTTTTTTAATAAGCATGACAGTAGGTATATGTCTGGATTAGTGAGTTTAATTATTCATTTAATTCTGGTGTAATCTCTCGTGGAATCACTCAAGCATGGTGTCATACCTCCAGTGGTTTGTGAGGGGCAGGGGGGGGTGCAATTCCCACCTCTTGATTGGTATTATTTCCACTCTGCAAAGAGCTCCACCTGCCATCCGGGTCTGTAGACATGCAGAAGCTGCTTGGCTTCAGGAACGTCAGCAACACAACCACATCGCGCTCACAATTACAGCCCTGCCGTTTGTCCTCCCAGGAGAAATGCACCAAAAATAGCAGCTTTATGTCTTGGTGTGATTTTGATCTTCCAGTTTATTGCATTTTTTATTTTATTTTTTTTTCTCCAAAGATGATTTAATCTTCTCTTCGAAAAAATGAGGAAAAAAAATCTTCCTTGAAAGCTTCCGTCTAAACAGCATGTCAGAAACTGTAGGTAAGCATGAGAATTAAGATGAACTATGTCATAATTTTATAATCCATTTCTGCGTGGGAAGTCGTTAGCGACAGCCATATGGTTATTTGTCTGGCACAAGAGGAGGTACCATCATGAGAAAAGGACTGATGGCAAAATTTAGCTCCAGATCAGCTAAACAGACACAATTCGGGCACATGTTAACGGCATCGATTTAAATCTGTCTTACACACCTTGACCTCTGATTCCCGAGGTCACGCTGATGCTCCGGAGCTGAGAACTCTGTATCACAGCAGCCCGGCGGCTCCCAGACTCCCTACGAAAACAGCAGTGATCCGGTCCGGGCCGCCCTCTCTGATGGTCGCTCGTTTATAAAGCGCACCTCAAACTCCCTCTCTGTACTCGGCGGAATGCGCCCACTGTTCCACCAGAAAGAGGAACCTTCCAGTACCAATGCATCCTGGGCGTCTGCGGGGTAATACGACATTGACACCTTCTTGTCCAGAATTTTATTTTACCAGCTAAGATGTAAAACGCCCGCGAATCAGGTAAGCGTCTCTTCGGCACGTTTGCGCAGACGCGCATCTCGACAAACGGAGCTGGTATGATAGCGGGCAAAGTGTCTGAAGATAAACTGTCTCAGGAAAAATAAGGCCAGAAGGACCAAAGCGATGCTGGGGAGGCCTGCCTTCCTCTCCGTGCTGACAGCTGCTCTCCGCACGGCTCCAGCACCATGCCTGCGCCACACCCTCAACGCACTGCACAGTACAGGAGCTCGCCCAGCGAGACGGCGCCTGCGTGAGGCGGGAAGCGTGACAGGAAGTTTGGAAAGCCCCGGAATGCGGCAGCCGAGCCCGACGCATCAATCTCACCGAAAACACACACATGATTATATCTGACAAAGCGACCACCGGAGCGATTCCTCTTTCTCTGCCTCGTCACGCTCTCCTGTCTGACTCCAGCAGCTGCCAGTTCCCACAGAACGCTCTGTTTTTCAATATTCAAATCATCCATAATTATTCATAATAATACTGTACTAGAGAAGTTCATAAAATGTATGTGGATTGACTACGTGGATCATCCTTGATGCTAGAAGGGCAGACACAGTCTCATCCTCAGGTGTCATAAGCTAACAGGAGTGGGTGTGTAGGCTCTTGGGGGTCCCCAAGGGGTGGGCAGTGGGTGTGTACCCTTTCGGAGGTCCCCAAGGGGTGGGCAGTGTGCTTCTCCTCAGTATTTATGGCCTCAGCTCTAGGCTACGTGACTCAGTATTTCCTGTTCAGTAGAAGGCTACTCAACATGGACTTTCCTGTTTGAGTCATATCATTACCAGCTGCCCATTAAGAGAACAAAACAAACAGCGTCCCCCTCTGGGTGAGTGTTTTCCTAACTTCCCCTAAAAAGGTTCCCACGGGGACAGTGAGACCCCGAGGACACACTCGCCAGGTGCTGAGGTGGGGTTACGGGTGTGAGTGATGCTTGGTAAACAATCACTTTGTGTGTGTGTGTGTGCATATTATGTTTATATTACGTCGTGGGGACCAAATGTTCCCCACAATGTAATAAAAATATTTTTTCATTCGCCACAACGATTTGTGACTGCAATTAAGAAACTAAAAATGCTAAAAGTCTTGTATTTAGCTTGGTTACTTATGGTTAAGGTTAGGGCTGGGTAGGGGTTAAGGTCGTCATGTTGGGATTAAAGTTTTCCCAGTGAAATGAATGAGAGCCCCCACAATGATGTAATTACAAAGCTGTGTGTGTGTGTGTGTGTGTGTGTGTGTGAGGTTTGGTTTGCCAAATGTCAAAAAAATAGAGTAAGAAAAGCACATTGAAAAAAAGTCCTATGTTATGTATTCAGTGTACAGTCATGAGTAATTATAAGATTAATTTGTGAAGCGACTGTCAAAAATTAGAACGAGACACTGTACTTTCAAAAGGTATAAAAATAATGAAACAAGAACTTAATATTTCGTTGATGTAATAGGACGCTTAACACCGACATGTTAAATATCTCTGATATTTATTTAGCATTGACACCGATGGCTTGTGTTTCCTTATTTTCTCAAAGCGCTGTAGCAGGATCTGCTGATATAAAGACCAGTCCGACTCCACGGCCACCCCTGCGGCAAGCGGCATTTCATCGCCGACTGAACCCTGACACATCGTCACGAGTCCGTGTCACGACACCGTCGAGTGTAATCCAGCACAGCGGCCCCCGGTAAACGGAGCCCACCGCCACCCGTCTTTCATAAAAGCGGGAGAGATAAATGCCTCTTCCGCCTGGCCTGACCGCGGCAATCTTTGACCGCGTCGTCCGGTCTGACCTGTGGCCGCACCGCCAGAGACACAATGACGTACGAGCGTATTTAGCCAGGAACCGGGGAACGGGAATGCCCTTGGTAGTTAGAGAACAGAGAATTCTGAGAAATGCTCTTAAAAAAAAAAATGTTACATTAAACCGTGTGCATCACTGACGAGACGACGATAATGGTAAAAGGCACAGAACATGAGGAATACATGCCTGAAGCCACAGCTTTTATTGTTAGCTAGTGCTGCTATTTGGGCAATTCAGGAACAATTTCAATGGAAGGTTAGCACTTGGTTGCTAAGAAACCTTTTAATTAATTTCCCGCTGAAGAATATTATGTTGTACCAGTGTTCATTCATTAAATTTAATTTGGTTCTTTACAAGGTACGTGGTGATTCTGAATCACAATGAGCTATCTGTTTTTTTTTTTTTTTGGTGGTCGGGGGGGGGATCGTTTAGGATCAGCTTGCGCGGATAACCTCCTCGCTTTTGTTTTGAATATTATTGTGGAGTGGGCAATATTAAGCAGACCGCACTGATAACTTGTCACAAAATAAAACAATCTCACAGGCGTGGCCTAACTTTACCCGGTCACGGGTTTAATGCTGTAATACGGCTTTTAAGGAAGCTAAACAAGGCATGGGCTGTTCACTGATTAAATACAGTCAATGCAAAAAAAGGCAGATCCCTATTCGCCCGTTATGTGCTGGGAGTAGGCTGCGGGCAGCTGCTTGTACACAGTTATATGATGCAGCGGTACAAACACAAAGGCCCACCAGGCCTGTATAGACTATGGGAGGAAATTCTGGGAGTGAATTGGCCCCAGTCGGTGGCTGTGAGCTCAGAGGGCCACGTGGGGGACCTCCACCGTGCCCCTTCCTGTGAAAGAAATCTGAAGGTCAGGCCTGGGAACCCTTATCAAGATGGGCTGAGGAGCAGCGAGAAGAAGTGATCTCAGCCTCTAGCCGGTGCGATGGGGGGGGGGGCTCCCTGCTGTGAGGGTTCACACGGCCCCCCCAAGTGACAGGCCAAGCTGTCACACCACCGCCAGTCTGACCTGGGGGGCATTATAGCTGCTGTTTATAAGCACAGCAATGGAGCCTGGTTCACCCCCCCGAAGATGTTTATAGATGCTTCTGCTCCTTGGAATTGTTTTGTTCTTATAACTATATCCTTAAAAAACTGAAATGTACCTCGTAAATATCGAGATAAAAATATCATTTCAAAGGGCATCACCAGGATGTGTCAGTTTGTACATCAGCAACACCAACCTGAAGAAAAAGGTCAGTCTAGCAGCCCAATTATTCTAATACATATACTAATGGTGGCCGGTGAGCTTGGATCCAGTCCCAGGAAAGATGGCAAGGCAGGGGGGCACTCAGGCCAGGGCAAGTGCAGAGACAGCAGCTCACCTAAGTGCACAGTTATGCTGAAACATCGGAACGTGCAGATTCCTCACACTGAGCATAAGAATAAGGCCTCATCTCTCGAGGCGAGATTGCATCACTGCCCTCTGAGCCTCTCTGCTGTCTAAATCGCACCCGACAGGATACTTCAGTATATGAAGCACAGAAAGGAGCGTTAAGACAAAGCCTTTCCCAAAATGCTTGCCAACATCTTCATCTACCAATCAGAAATACGTAGGCGCAAAAGAAGAGCTTAATGCTGCCATGGTAAGGGAGAGGTCTGTGAGGGGCAGGCCTGCAGCCAGATATTAACTGTGAAGGTGGGCCTTTCGGATCCTGTCGCTGACCGGGGGAGAAGAAGCCCCCCTTCAGTAGATTCCAGCCGGCTGGTGGGTGGGATCTTCTACCTCATATTTGTAGTACCTGGCTATGTGACTGGTAGCAAAACATTTTTTTGGGGGGAGGGGGGGGGGGGCAGACTCAGAGTTTTACTACATGGATATGTGTCTAGTGTAAGGATTATGATGCTGGGACTTCAGATGTAAAGTGACAGGGAGTCGTGTTTTGTGGTAATGGTCCAGAGCACAGAGCGCTCTGCTGACTAAAGGGCCCATTTGTGAAGGACACGTCTGTTCCTCAGCGGGGTTTAAAAGGAAGCTCACTCCCCAGACAGAGATACATTAGGCTGTGGTCCTCACATGCCCCCGAAGATGTGAATCCTGGTCATACCCCACCCCTTCCACTTGCTATGTGTGATGTTCATTTGTAGCAAACAAGCCCTTTGCATTCGCAACCCTGGGCAAATGCACAGACAGACAGCGATATTTTTTAGATGCCTTGCATGCTACAGCTGATATTGTGTCGTCGTTATTAGCACACTCTCATTTTATTTACATAAGAATAGGTTTAAATAAAAATGCTTGTATTGCGTAAATATATCATGTAAATATATATCGGAGGTGGGGAAAGGTCCCTTTTGGGCTTGCCAAGGCTGCATGTTTGTGGGTTATGATTTACACCAGGATCACAAGGTGAACTTAAATTCTGTCCTAATAATAGCTTCACTAAAGCAATTAGGAGCTGAGATACTGTCCAAAGCAGCACACTGCCAGGCTGCCGGCCAATCAGGGTGCCCCTGCTGCCCTGCTCTTAAGATGGCCGCCCTCGAATGCAGAGCCACCTGTCTGTTTCTGTTATTAAACTGCATTTTGCAGTTTGAACGTGCTCTCCCCGCGCGCAAGTGCTGGAGCGGGATGAAAAAGTCAGAGGGGAGGCTGGGACCCAGCGGCAGATCAATAGCATGTGAGCGAGTGGCCGGGAGCGGAGCGGGAGAGAAGTGCTATTGATTGGTGTGCACAAGGCACCATGGGATATCGGGTACGGGGGATGCAAATGGCCACAGACGCAGGGATGGGAGAGGAGACAGGAGACGGAATACAGCCTGGACGAGAGCCACGCTAATGGATCCCAAACGCATTTCAGCTACACATCCCACAATCTCCCTTTTTCCTAATAAAAATCAAGATGCGAGAGCAGTTATTACTTTCTAGCTGCTTTGTGAACAAATAGGAAAAAGGAAAGTTTATATAGCAGCAGCTTGGGTTGCATGCTGGCAGTTTTCATCAATAACATGTCGGTCCTTTTTGTTTTTTTGTCTTCGTCCAAAAACATGGAAATGAGGAAGACAAAGTATTGACTGCTTGAAACATAAGCTCTTGTTGTGAGCAGCACAGAAATGGAACGTAGAAACTAACCACTATCACTGGTACTGCACTCAAGATAATGCCCATTTATTCTAGTCTGCATGAATCCAGGCTTTAATCTTGAAGGCTAAGCCTTAGAGAAAGGTGGCTGCAAGGGCAAAAGAATTTAGCCAATCATAGTTCTGTATTCCAGTCACATGTCTAATGTGACACCAGTCAACATAATAGAATGCTACAGTTTTCTGACGCAAAGTTGAGGACTCATCACCGGCCATTTTGTCGTTTGCCTGTGCGCAGAAAATAAAACAAAGACGTCTGAAAGGCTCACGAGCGTGTCGCCCAGTTTCAAGCTGTCTTGCATATTTGGTTTTATGTTCGTACGCACAGCACTAGTTACGCTTAGAATAAATGGAACAAAACTGGAAACATACTAAGGAGGCAGGCAGAATGTAGCAGCTACTGTGCCTAGGCCATGAACTGGAATGTGGTCATTTTAAGGCCAAAACCTTAGAGTTTCTGCAGGACAAAATAACTAGCTGGATGTAGCGCTTGACTGTCATCTGCTTGGGCTAAAACCGGCTCTCCAGAAAAATAATAACAGCAGTAATATTTGACCCAGCTCTCGTGCTCGCCCAGAAGGCTGCCTGGACACGCATCATCTCACACCGCTTTACGTGTACGTCTTCCTTCACTGGTTTTTATTTTTCAGCTCTTTCCCTTCCAGCTTGTCTGCTTTGTCTTGCTCAAACGGTTTGCAGTTGTCACCTCCCCCCCACCCCCCGTCCCTGCGGCACTGAGGCCTGTCTCCACAGCTCTATTATTTATTCCTGCTTATTTTATTTCATACTTTTTTTTTTGGTTGCTAGTTAATCAACATCTGTTATCATGCAGGGCGATTACACGGAACGCGATATTGCAGAACGAGCTGTGAGAGAGAGAGAGTGGCCTGCGAGCTGTGAGACGGGTTGGTATTTGAGCTGTGAGACAGGCTGGTATTTGAGCTGTGAGAGGAGCGATGTATGAGTTGTGAGACAGGCTGGTGTTTGAGCTGTGAGAGGAGTGATGTATGAGTTGTGAGACAGGCTGGTGTTTGAGCTGTGAGAGGAGCGATGTATGAGTTGTGAGACAGGCTGGTGTTTGAGCTGTGAGAGGAGTGATGTGTAAGCTGTGAGACAGAGCAATGTGTGAGCTTGAGACAGAGAAGGTGTGTGAGTTGTGAGACAGAGTGATGAGACAAAGCACCATGTTAGGGGTGAGACAGCAGCCTGTGAGCTGTGAGACAGAGAGGCTTGTGAGCTGTGAGAGGGGTGAAGTGTGAGCTGTGAGACAGACTGGTGTGTGAGTTGTGAGACAGGCTGGTGTTTGACCTGTGAGAGGAGTGATGTGTAAGCTTTGAGACAGAGCGATGTGTGAGCCTGAGACAGAGAAGGTGTGTGAGCCGTGAGACCGTGAGAGTGGTGTCTGGTACAAATCCAGAAATGACCAGCTGACCTATTATTCCTCTTTTTATTCACTGGGCTGTTACTCTACTAAAGGTATGGAAGGTATGTAAATTGGAAATGATCAAACCATGTTTGTTACTGTCCTTAAGGACAGGATTGTTTGTGTGCCTTTGCCATGGTCCGCTCTGTCATAAGTGCGGATCCATAGCTGCTGGGCGGCCATCAGTTGGACACGCTTGCGTGGTCTGAGTGAGATTCATGAGAGATCCATGGAAGAAATATTCCTGACTATCAGACCTTGGCTGCCTGGTGCCTCCGGGGAACCGTTATCTGATGGACTGAGGGAAGCTCAATTTGGAGATGCATGCATCAGAGCTGAGAGTTAAACAACTCCATCAAACTTTTCCAGCCATGAAAAGCACATTTATTCGTACGATCAGCTGGCATATCACTGGCTTAAAATTTGAATAAAAACATTTTGAAATTAAATAAAACATAAAAATATCACTTGCTGTAATCCAGGAAATTAATGTGATTTACATTTGAAATATGAGCATGGTGCATACTAGTTCGTATGGTTTTGTTAGTACACTCAAAGTCAACAAATATGAATAATGCTCTGATTGATTTTGTATTATATTAATGTCCTATAACCACTGAATACACTGAGGTGGAATATATCAATACAGCTTCGGATGAGCTGTTCCAGAAAAGACCATGAGTTCCAAGCTTAGAGTTGCATCAGGAACTGTGTTTAAATATTTACCAACAACTGTACTATCTGGCCAGAAGTATCGCACTCAAAATGTAACCAGTCAGCCAATAGTCACGTGCCTCATCACACAGCCAATAGTCACGTGCCTCATCACACAGCCAATAGTCACGTGCCTCATCACACAGCCAATAGTCAGGTGCCTCATCACACAGCCAAGGGTTTCAACCGGCCTGAAAAAATGGTGTTTGTGGAAGAACTGAGGAAATCTTATGATGGGATAGTTACAGGGAATAAGAATCTCAAGTGATTCAACATACACCACAGATGATGAAACAAACGTTTGAGGATCTCTTGCATTTCCTTTTTCTCCACTTTCTCAGTAAGACTCACAGATAAATTTATTTCACCCAGTTGGGAGTTTATGGCTAAGACTCTTCCTCCACCCAGTGCTGGTGGAATAGGAATTTGAATATTAGGCAAGGAGGTGTAGTAAGGCTTCAGAGTCCCCCCCCCCCCCTCCCCCCCATCGTGACCCGGAGGGAGAAAGGCGGGGGAGTTTTGAGGATAAATCCGTTAATTCCCCATGAAACAGTTTTTTTAGCCAAATTATTGCATAAACTGCCATCATTAATGTCAAGCCCCAATCTCAAACATCAGGATGCCAACCTGAAACACACTCAGCCTTTTACAGGTGCGTTTACTACAACTTTGAGGCACGAGAGTGACCTCACTGACATTACGGCAGCACTCAGGGATATTACATTCACTTTTAAGGCTCCTCTGTGAGGAGACGATATCTGCTGCTTGGTTTACTTACGTCACTGAGCACTGCAGGTGCTCCTGTTCTAGTGTAATGTTTCCATACTCACTGGATTTATTAAGGGGGGGTGCACGTTTTACAGAGGAAAGTTACGCTCCTAAATCCTAAAGATAGATCTGTACGCTGTTTTCCTCCTACAGCCTAAAAACACCCAGTTAGATCAACTGGTGTCCCTAAATTACCCATAGTGTGTGTGTCCTGCTGTGGACTGGTCCTTTGGCATTACCTGATGCACTGTATTTCTCGGGCTTAGATCTAGGCTCTTCACCACTCTATACTGGGCAGGTAGTTGTAAGATGGATGGATGGATGGACTGTAGGTTCTTTCTCCCTGACCAGAGGCAATGTTGTGGAATGAAGATTATGTACATGAAGGCCTTGGTAGAGTGGTGTGTACTACAAGGGCGCCGCACTGTGTGAAGCTGAAGTGAGCTAATGACAAATGGAGTTTAAAAGAGAAAAAAAATAAGATCACTTCCCCCCTTTACAGCTGCCAGACTGACAGTTCTGTTCCATGAGGTACCCAGCAAAGTCATGAGGCAAAGTCAGACAGAGGGCAAGCATACCTGTTTTTCTGTTAGTTGCCCCAGATCCATGTTGGCAGGTAACAGACGGAGGAATGTTGCCCTCGACTGACGAAGAAGGTTTCACTGTCAGGCTGTGGAGCCAAACGCAATAAAAGGGGGCTGCATTGCCAGTGGAAACATGCGACAACCCCCCAACCCCCCCTTCCCCAAGCCTCAATATAAATATGACATAGTGTCTTTCCAATAATAGTCCCATCGCACTCACACACTGTCTTTAGTATTTAAAGCTTTATAGGTATGGGGGCCACACTGGAGCCACTTGCGCTGCAGACGGGGGCCATAAGTCACCTCTGACGCTCGAGGTGAACTTTTACGTATCTCGAGGCTGCCGGTCCCCCCCCCCCCCCCCCGATGAGACGGCAGTGGCTTCTTTGAAGCCCCGGCACGTCCTTTGTTCCGGCTGGAGCGGGAGGACGAGGCCCGTTGGGTGTAAATCCTTTAAAGTTGCTGTTTGTAATTCAATGGCTGTTTGCAGCTGACATTTTCCCGCGGCATCTTCGCTGGAGTGATTCACGCCCCTCGATTTATGACACTGCCCGCATCTCCATGCCTCGCTTGCCTCGCACTGTGTAATTTCACACAACAAAGGTACCGATCCAAAAGATCGATGGCGCCCTGATGTCTTCATCAGCCAGGAGAAAACGTCCTATTGGCCAAAGTCCTTTCTGGAAGGATGCGTTGTGGGAAAAAATGTCCCAGACATCTTAAATGACCACACGGGTAACACGCTCTCCCGTCCAAAAGGTGAATGTTTATGCTGAGGATGGCCTATTTAGTCATAAGGAGAGAACAGTTATGCTTCAAAAACGAAAGCTCCGCCGTGAAACCAAAAGAACAAAGGAGGGGGCTGTTTGCAAAAATCGAAGTGACCTCAGCTTCCCTTCTGCTCGGTGCTGGGAAAAATTCTTCAGCATTAAGCGTATATGAACTTAATTACATACCACAGGAAATCCTGCATATACCTTTGGCTGATCCTTAAAAACGAAAACAAACTAACATGCAAGCTCAACAAGATCTGTGCCTGTAGGGAAAAAAAAAAGCCTCGTCTTCATGCCAAAAAAAAATTTGATTATCGAGCCAAATAATGACACATTTTAAAAGTGAAAATTAGAATGTACCTTCAACTCAATCCAGCCTGACTGTGTGAGGCTCCTTGATTGTTACCTTCAAACAGACCTGTGCTGTTAGCAGTCGGCGCCGTTAGCGGTCAGCACTGTTAGCAGTGGGCGCTGAAAGCAGTCGGTGCTGTTGGCGGTGGGTGTTTTTAGCGGTCAGCTCTGTCGCCAGTAGGTGCTGTTAGCGGTGGGAACTGTGAGCAGTCAGTGGTGTTGGCGATCGGTGCTGTTAGTGGTCGGTTCTGTTAGCAGTCGGCGCTGTTAGCAGTCGGCACTGTTAGCGGTCGGCTCTGTCAGCAGAAGGCGCTGTTTGTGGTGGGCAGACGGTAGTGTTAGCCGTCGGCTCTGTTGGTAGTCGCTGCTGTTAGCAGCCGGCACCATTAGCCCTCCTTTCCCACTCTCGGCCTGTCAATCTCCAGCCAAGTCTCCTGGTGATGGAGTCTTTCCAGATTGGGTGGTGTGCGTTAGCATTGCCATGTAAATTCCCTCAGTGATGCCATTTTTGTTGCACTGGAAGGGATTACCAGTGGATCGAAGCATTCAAGAAGAGAAACAAGGGCAATGAACCATTCTATCTGTCTTAGCTCCTCATTTCTGCTAGTGCGCTAAACGGTGTTGAACTCAGTCTTGAGGAAAACAAAGCTGTCTCTGAAATGGACGAAAGGAAATATTTTTTGAAGGTGTTTGAAGTGCACAATTTCGGGCTTCCCCTTCACGCCGGTTCCCTATCCGCCCTGCCCACAAAAATGTGTTTACGCAGACAAGATCTGATCTGATCGCACCCATGGCAGGAAGGGAGATGGCCTGTTCTGAAGACCTGGATCAGCGCGGCCCACAATGGACAAAAAAGAGAACAATGTGGTTTAACCTAGTAGTCTATTAGATTACCCGACTCTCGTCCCTCTGTAATGAAGTTACTCTTTAATTTCCTCTGTGGTTTCTTCATGTGAACGAATCTGGCTGAAGAACACGTCGCTGGGACAATACTACCAGTGTCTGTCCCTGTTGTCATTCCAAACCTGTTATCGAATCATCTGCTTGTTCATTTGTCCTCTGCCTTCTTTCTCCGACGTGGTTCCCCACAGAGCTACAAAGGGCAGCTTCATACGCATTCAGCCTTTACACATATTGTCAGGTAGGTCACCATATATCCAAGGCATTTCCAAACCGGCACATATTTGTTGGTATTTGTGACTTAAATAAACCTGAGGTTGCCAAGTTCAGTTGGGTGTAAGTGGATATAGGTTGAACTTTGGGTGCAGGGGGAGCCTTTGAAGTCTCAGAAAAATTTAAGTCAGATTTTAAAAGTGGAGACGGGCTGTAGGTAACAAGCTTATGAGCACAGACTCACGACGAGGGCCTAGCCTTTTGCCTCCTGGGGAAATGAATAAACCCGCACTGCTTTGGGAGGAATCTCTGACTGTGAGCTTTATTGCAGGGAAACTAACGTCCTGTTAGCATGCGCCTCCCACATAATGTTGTGGAAACTGGGTGAGACGTGAAGCCTCGCCCGGCGCCCGAGTGGCTGTGTGTGGGTACATGCTAAGTATGTGCTGCAGGTACCCGTCAGCACACGGGCACCCGGGGCTGTACTCGCGGATCCCCGTGTCGCATGTGCACTCGCTCTCTGACACACGCACTCACCGCAGGCCTCGCGAGCGCTAGGTGTCACGGATGCAATTTGCACTCCGTCGTCGCATTTCTTCCAGGCTTGTTTTGCTGCGCTGTGCATAATTAAACATCCTCTGCTCTTTGGTGTAATTTCACCCTAATTTCTTTTCAGCTGATTGTGAAATCGCAGTTTTTTTTTTTTTTTTTTTTAGTAGTGCTTCAGATTTTTGAACTCATTGAAGCCCCCAGCTAAGCTAAGTGCCCACTCTGCGGTGGCACTTTACCTGTATTGCAAAACTCTTTGAGCCCCCTCCCCGAGCTAAAACAAGCACTGCAAATGAAGTGTGTGATCGCAGGGTCCTGCTCTTGAGTTTATCGCGGCCGCTGTTTTTCCCATGATGGAATGACTCAGGCCCTCGGCTCGATCAGCTAGGGGTGTTTAAACCAGGGGTGATTAAAGACCCAAAACTGCCATCTGAGGCCCCTCAGCCCGTGTCTGGGCAGAGTCATAACACAAAGGACCGTCAGGTGCGTATCGAGCAAGACTTAAAATCTCTTTGAAAGCGAGCATCCGCCAAGGAATAGAATATTAGTACTACTACTAATAACAACAATAACGGTTGTAATATTCCCATCACATTCCAAGCACATCATCATCAATGGCTCTGCGAGGAAACTTAATTAAGTTTGGCATCACAAAAGGTCGGCAAAGACTCTGACTGGGACTGTCTCTTAGGGGCCGGTTCCTAAAGTATGTTTTAATCTGACCTGTCATGGCATATTAAATTACAGTGTGTGTGTGTGTGTGTGTGTGAGAGAGAGAGAGAGAGAGAGAGAGAGAGAGGGGTGAGGCATAGGGACTGAGGAATGCTGAAGCTGACGTTTGAATGGAAATGGAAACTGGGACCCCCCCCCCGCCCCCCAACCTCCCACAAAGACCTTAGAAAGATCTGTAGATAAATGCTACTCACTCACGGGTTGGTGCATTTAGGTTATCGTGACGGTCTATGGAGAAACAAACAGGCAGCAGTAAAAGGGGGAAAATGGAGGTACGTTATTTTCCCCAGAATAGCAGCAAAGAATCCGTTTCAGTGCACTTTTTCCCCTCAATGTCAACACTGGGCAGTAATCCAAGACACACTCTTCTCTAGTGCATCACTGGGGTGTTCAACTTAAGGTGAAGCCTGAGGTATGTTTGCGAGGGGGAGACATCGACGTTTCCCCCAACTTCAGGGGACTTTGTCCTGATAATTGGGCTGGAGGTTCTCTTTGATTTCCAGGTATGCTTTCCACTCAGGGGTCATGACTGCTGGACAGTGTTTCCCAACCCAGTCCTCTGGGATCCACAGACAGTCCAGTTCATGTTTTTTCTCTCCCCCCCTACCCCTCCCCCCTCTCCCCAAGCTCTCTGCCAGACAGTTTACATTTTTGTTCTTACCGGGAGCTGTGAGGGAGCAAAATAGTGGACTGTCTGAGGGAAACACTGCTGTAGGGCAAGCAGGAGAGCTCTGTATTCCATAGGTTTGTGTTCGCCTTTCCCTGGGTCCCGACAGACCTAGCACATTGACACAGGTCTAAGACATGCACACATTGAAGGCTTCATCATGCTTTTGCAGTAACAAACATCACCACCTGTTTCTTAAATGCAACTTTTGAAACAAAGTAAATAACAGGAATATATTTAAGGCATCGAGGCTGTGATGGAAGGGGTCTGTTTAGACCCCTGGTGAATGCAGTCCTTGTAGCACGTAGATAAGCATGCTATATGCAAGATCTGTCAGCGTCTGTGCGGGTTTTTTTTTTTATTTCGAGTTTCGGCGTCTTTCATAAGGACTAACCAGACTCCGCGAGCGGATAGAAAAGGGCTATTTCGCGAAAGCAGGTATCACTAACAACTCCCCACCCTCACTACAGCAGAGGCGGCACCCCCAAAGAGCACCTGAGCACCTCCCACCCTCACTACAGCAGAGCCGGCACCCCCAAAGAGCACCTGAGCACCCCAAGCAGGAGAGACCACATCCCCGAGGAGGTGAACTTAACATGCAGAAGCCCTGTGAGCTCCTGGGATGGGTGTCCGCTTGAAGTTCATTCATCAGACATTCTCTTGGTGCTTGAAGACTGTCAGCAGATACAGGCTACTTGCAGTTTCAAAGGTCTTGGAGTACTGGGTGTTCAGGTTTTTTTTCTCAGGGAAAAAAAAGGAGACTGCTCACGTCGTTGGTAGCATAATCGTGGTTAAGACCGAAAAAGTTTGTTTGCTACGCGCATGTTCAGCATCCAGAAAAACACGTCATCCCAAGTATCAGTAATGCTCAGAGGTAGAAAATCACATCCCAAAAGTCCAATTGCAGACCAGCTAGTTGAGTACTGTCTCTGTGATTCTTTACAAAACCTTGGTCTGGAATCGTACCCGAACTTTCAGAGAATGCTCATACTCAATGCTAAATAAAAGCTAACCCTGACTACATATACATCTGCTTTTCCAGGACCTTCATTACGCTTCACATTTGACCTCTCGTTGCAAATGCCTTTTCACGACTGTTGCCTTTCACGTTGGTCAATGAACGCATTCGGATGGAAGCACTTACAATTAACGTCAAGTCCTTATTATGACCTCTCCGTTCTCAGTGAGCTGACTGTTGTTTGCAATCAAGTTTTAATTACTAGCTATCAATCGGTGCCATGAAGGTCCCACAGACAGGAAATCAGGGATGATCTGTTATTAGTCTGTCATGAATGGAAGCGAGCTCTTTTGATGGATCTACAATGGCACGCTAATTTCATGCTCATTTTTACTGCCAGTCAGCTAATGGCATACTAATACACAGGTATCATCCAGATAAATATAACCCACATGTGGATATTCTGGACTGGTAGTACAACATCTTGTGTCCTTCCACATGACCCTCTGATGCTGCTGCTTCTCCCCTCCCTCTGGGGCCGATGGCTTTCATGGTACACAACAATGGTTTACGGTCCGATACAGATTGTACAGATCGATGGCTACGGACGAGAGCGATTGAAGGCTGTTCAGGCGCTGCTTAGGACATCTTCTCAGGGATAGAAGATATTATGTAGCCTGCTATTCACCAGGGCTGGGAGAAATTTACGCCCGCAGGAGGTCGGACGACAGAGCAGGTGCGCTGTAAGAGTGTGTAAATATGGAGGAGATTTATGAGGGCTACTTGTAAGGCTCCTTCTTGTACTGAAAACATGTCAACACATTCCACAATGAGAAAAATTATGTATTCCTTCACAAAGACCCAATGCAGTAGATTTAAAAATCTATCCATCCATTTTCTAATTGTTCGTTTAGGGTCATGGTCATGGCGAGGTTAAATAATGACTTACTGAAACAGTTTAATGCTGCTTCAAAGCTTTCGCAATTTTTAACCATCATTCTCTATGATGGATTGTTTATGTGGAGTTACGGGATGCCTTATAAGATGTCTCTGAAGAAAAGCAACATGCATTGCCTGAACTTTGTTTCTTGATGGATTTCTTCCAGCTTTGTTTCTCCCTGTATTTCTTTGGTTATTTATGGCACAGCACTATGTATTTGCATTAATAAAGATGCTTCCGCACATTGAATATATTACAGTTTTCTCAGCTTGACACCCATATTAACACCACAAACTCTTTTGCTTGTAGAAAAGTGGTTCTAAGTTGTTTGAATTAATAGAAAACAGATCACAGGAAGTAGTTTTATAGTACAGTCTGTGAAGGTTTTTATTATAAAAGTACAAGCCAAAAAATACCACCTAATTGGTTGTGTATTGTTATTAATTATATGATAATTAACCCCAGATGTATGGCAATTAAAGCAATTGTAAATCATACTGTACCTACTGTGGAGAGAAAATTCACATTAAATATGGTGAGGTTGCTTTCTTGCTTACAATTAGTGCCAGCTGATTTTAAAAACACTGTGCTTTATTTGGTGATCTACATAAATCCAGAAAATCAGTTTCAGTTAAAAAGAAATCTTCTGTCTTTCATATCACACTGCTATGTGGGTATCGAACATACATTTAAGATATTTAAGAATTTAAGACAATTCAACTGACTAGGAAAAGAGAAAATCGTAAAATTGAGCATTTCTCTTACAGTAACATGAAGTGTTATAAAATATACATACAATCATATTAATAAACTGTTTTGTATGTGCTAACTGCAGCAGTAAGTAACTCAGCATTGACAGACTCACAAGAAAAGTTTGACTGGAAAAGTTGACGTAATATATCGCATGTAGAGTTCTAATACTTAAATGAATGCTTGGTTGACTTTGATCTCTTCACTTTGATTAAACTGTTTTTAACCTTAATATGCAACAGATTTCTACATTGGGATTTAGATGAAAAGGTTACGCATTCGGCCACTAATGCTAAAATTATTTCCGAAGGGCTCCCAAGGTAGGCTGTTTTTATTCAAACTCTAATACGCATTGTAGCTAAAACAGACCTAGCTACTGAGGAGGAACACCTGCATTCAGGGAATTTATAGCGTTTCGAGATAAAAGGTTCTTGACTCCTTCCTTTTACATAACTTCTGAATACCGTAGGAATATTTCTCTCCACACCCAACCCCCCTCGAGTCTGGCTTTAAATACAACAGTTTAGAGGTTCTTCTGGGGTTTTGATGGATCATAAAACTTGCAGAAGCCTTATGTGAGAGATTTATGTGCGAGGCAAGCATGGAAAAAACACATGTGTCACATAGCTTTTCGTAACGCAATCTTACAGCTATGTAAGTGAAGCATTCCTATGAAAGTGTAATGATTATGCCCTGAGTTTCGCAGTAAAAATGTCGAAATGCCTCACATGGATTATTCTGTCGGGGCGGAGATGTGAAACAGAGAGCAGGGAACAAGGCCAGCTGACATGAACGCTTGTGTGTTTGGTAGATGAAGAATGTGAGGAGAATAGAAGAGCGTGACGTTTCGGTTGGAGGTAAAGGGGTGTCAGATGTATGGTAGGATGAAGGAGAGCTGGAGATGGCCCGTCAGAGGGAGGGACAGTGAAACTCGGGAAAACTGCTGTTGAGCCTCCATTCGGTCCTCAGGATGAGAAATGTCAAAAATATTGCAAATCGACATCAATACATAGAAACAGACTGAAGTAATTTGTGACGGAACAGTAACTCATGGCAAGAGAGATCCTGCAACTACTGCAGGCAAAAATTCCTGGTCTTTGATGAGAAGCGCGAAGGGAAACTACCCCATGGAAACATGGGGGGGGAAAGCAGGTGAGATACGGTGAAGGAGATGTCTGGATGATATAAGTGATGACTCAACAAAATACAAAAGTCATCAATCTCTTTCGCCCGCTGCTTCCCCCCCCCCCCCCCCCCCCCCCCCCCCGCGCGGGGGGAGAGAACTCCCTCACACGGTCCCCCCCCCCCCCCCCCTCCCCCCCCC
>JAABNY020000034.1:22150646-22161709 GCA_015164015.2 Brevimyrus niger
TAGATAGATGATAGATAGATAGATAGATAGATAGATAGATAGATAGATAGATAGATAGATAGATAGATAGATAGATTCATACATACATACATACATACTTACTAAAAGAACTGAAGCATAGGACCTACCACCAAAGGCTAGAGGTAGACAATGGTGACATTAATGATGCAGTGATGTACTTATTAATAATGAGTACATGAGTGGGTGCAGATGCTATGATATGCCCCTTGGGTGGATTTGGTTCTTTCAAGCATTACTGTCTCCCAGCCACCTATTAGGTCTAATGGCTGGTGGCATTTCTTTCATGATCAAAGATGTGGGACAATACAGAAAACAAAAAGCCCAGAGGAGGACCCAGGGCGCCCTCAAATGAGGACGGCCCATTGATCCCCGCTTCCCCTCGCGGGACCCTTACTCCCCCTGGCCACAGCTGTCCCTTCAGATCTTCCTCTTCTTCATCACTCACCTCTGATTCATGCCCCCTAGTGGTTCTGGTCTTACTATATATCCATCTTGAGAAGAAGCCTCTCTGGGTTTCCAGTCACCTTGTGTTTATTGAAGTACTTGAGCCGCTCGTTGTAGCCGTGGCAACGTAACTCAGGTATCATTAGGTTATCATTGGGCCCAGGCTTGCATCCCCGCCACGCCTGTTGGCAGCGAGCCTCTCACACTGCACCGTCAGCCTCTGGGCTCCTGAGGAATGTCATGATTCAGCAGAATGAACAGCCAGATGGGAATTTACAGCAGCCTCTTCGCAAACTTCTCATCTTCACAATTCAGCGACAGAAGCAAACTTCAGAGGTAATTTCTGCTCTGAACAATTGCTCACAATTGTTTATTTCCTCTGCAAATATGAAATTTTCATTGAAAGTAAATATCAGGCAACTGAATAGGGTTTGAGATCTTGGTAAGACATGTTGCTTGAGAGGAACAAGCAGCAGTTGTTCAGCGAGATCCACTTCTCTTAGTCATCCTGCTGGTTCCATCTTGATCTGATTCTACATGGAGCTGCTGTATCTGCACAGGCATCCACCCAAGAACCACAAACTGGAAGCTGTTCAGTTGGTCCTTGGCCCAGTCCTCCACCCTCTGGAGGATACCACAAAAGAGAGAGGGGGGCATTACTGACACCCACGACAGATGGAAAAGTGGAACGAGCCAAATCTGCAGGGGGACTGGGTGGATCTGCAAGATGGGAATGTGGGAATTGATGACATGCCCTTCTCTCCAGGGGAATGGGCCTGTCATATCTGTCCCATCCCAGGAACCCTCCTAGTGTCTTCAGCACATCACGCCTCCGCGCCTCTCGGCAATATAGCTGTAGTTTATTTTGCATTAAGCATCAGCAAAGCAGCGGCGTGAGCGGGAAAAAAATTCCGCCTGTTTTATTTAGTCACAAAATATTTACGTTCACACCGATCTCATACTCAGTGACAGCCAGACTGTGATGGAAGAGATTTATACATTCATCATATTTCTATCCATTGTGTAGCTTTTAACAAAACTGGTATAGATATCATGTTACCTGCAGGTGACCCTCCTCGCATCCTGTAATGTGTCTGCCTAAGGGACACAAACAGTGCATTTGGGCTCAAGTATCACGCCTGATTACAATCTGTAAATAAAATGGCTTCCTCGCCGTAACTCTAGAATGGCCAATGACAGATGAGGTTCCGTTGTTATTAAATATTAATAAACGCCCTGAGATTGTTCACCCGACATCCTCCAGGACAGCATCCACTATGAACAAGGGCTCCTACGAAGTAAACAAATACAATCATGTGATCTGCAGCAAAACAGGGTACTCCTTCGTTCTGGTAATTAGCTGGGCTGCTTTTGTTTGGATGGTTCATTTCTTACCTAGAAAAAAGGATGAGAAGAGGAGCACTTGAGGCTTCACAGATCAACGCTAATCGCAGGCCCTGGCAATAGACATCGCCGACGGAGATTATGATGACAAAGTAAAACAGTACATCTTTGAAATACGCATGGTTAGGAACCTGAAAACAGTCTCCAGAATGTTATCTGGAAGAGATCGGTGGATGGTGCCTTTTCTGCAGCTGTGCTGGACTTCTTACAGCTCAAAACAGGCTGTCTGTCCTTTTCAGAGAACGGAAGAGAAATTGATGTAGAAAAGCAGGATTATTACAGATGGTTCTGCAGCGTTTGAGATCATCGATCACTTGGTCCTCAAGGATTGAGTTTGTAGGAGATTTCCGGACACTGAGGTATTTAACACACAAATATCTGGCCTAATACGATCAAATTTATAAATGATTTGAATGATTTTTAAAAGCTACGAGCCAATATGTCTCTGTGTATTTCCTGGGAAGTTACTGCCAGTGGTATGGAAGATGGATGGATAGATAGATAGGTTCATGATGGAAGGATTGACATACCGAAAGAGATTAACTTAACTAATCTCCTATATTGCATTGACATTTACTGAATTTTTGTATAAATATTTATGTGAACTTACAGCCTTTTAGCTGTTGAGTGTCTGACAGCTTTCCCAACGTGAACACACTGCATGCACGCAGCGGTCGGGTGTGTGAACTGGGCAGACCTCGCTCTCTACCGCTCAAGCGCGCGACATCGGAATGGGCCTGAAGCTACACACTGGGAATATAACCTCTACGGAAATAATTTACAGCACAGCACATTGGAAAGGTGACGGTATCACCATCGAGGGGGCCTTGTCATGCCTACAGCTGAAAGGAGCGGGTATGGTGACACGGGCCAATGGCAAGAAAAATCCACTTTGTAGACAGACATTTCAGTACCAGTGTCATCAGAGGCAAGTCAGGTGATCTGAAGAGACATCAAGAAATAATGTGAGTAAGACGCCGGTATTTGGTTTCCTTAAGGCAGCAGAATATGGCAACATTAAGCGACATAGCCAAATAATGAAGGCTGTTGGCTATATATACTGAGTGGGGTTTGAGTAAATGACTGTGGGAGGAGCTTTGTGGGACCAATCAGATGAGGCAGTTTATTCCACATGATTTGAGGCATGTCTTAGAGCAGAGTTTCTCAACTGGCTCCTTGGGGACACCAGATGGTCCACCTCTTTGCTCTCTCCCAGTTCCCTGCCAGACAGGCCACATTTTTTGCTCCAGAGACTGTCTGGTTGTCCCTGAGGACTGGTTTGAGAGACAGTGTCTTAGAGCGCTATGGCATGGGGAGTGGCAGGGTGACGATCCAGAAAGGTAATGGGAGTGGTTGCTGTTTGGGGTGGACTAGCAGCAAAACAACGCGGCTGCAAATTTCCTCATAAGTGGAGCGTCTTACACCAGAATGGGAGCATTAAGAGTTGGAACTGACACTGGAATTATAGTCGGAACTGTAGCCGGAATTGTAGTCGGAATTATAGCAGGAACTGTAGCCGTGAGTTCGGATGGGAAGGCAAGGGAGAACAAACCGCTCTTTATCGCTGACTAGTAAGACTTAGTAGCACTTTAAAAAATATATACATAATTAATCCAATCACATCAAGCGGATAAGGAAATGACAGGTAGTCTATCACTTCCTCACTGTCAGTTTTCGCACCCACGCTCCCGGCGGAGGAGCGGAGGTGGGGTATGCGAGAAGGAGGCGCAGTGCGGTACGGCGGAGGAGAACGAGGAGAGCTGTCCCCGGCAGGTTACAGTCCCCATGTAATGGCCCACGTGGCACATTATTCTGGGCTACACCTCAATGCACCCGCTGCCTATGGCGCATGCGTCATCAGAAATTCATCCCGGACGCCACGAAATTGTACGGATCTGGGAATCTAATCGAACATGGAGGAGAGTGTAAAAGACAGTGTCAACATTCGGTCTAGATAATCGTAGGGCATGTGCGTATGTGTGTGTGTCTCGGAAGATCACAATTAGACAGAAACATGAAAGGCGAAATGCAGAACCTGAAACGTCAGCCCCAACTCATGTAATCCCCTGTCAATAATAATGCCCCCCAGGCCAAGACAGTACCCACCAGGGGGGGTGGGCTTGAGGACTTTAATGAGACAGTGCCCAGGTGGGGGCTCCTCACACTACATGGGTTTGGAGGGCTGAGCCATCCTTCCAACCGAAAGAGCTGATTGGCTCAGAACTTGACAGCTGCTCGATGTTTAATGTCTGTCCAAGTTGAAGGATGTTAATATATGTGCCATGGAACCAGTTCTCTTCTTTTACTTCCTCTCTAAAATTACAAATAGCCTTTCCCCATGGCCACACTCATTTGCCCCCCACCCCATTACCCCTCCCTGCCCTGTGTGTTGCAGCTGGGTGCAATTAAAAGTAGGAAGGGTAGGCCGTCTTATTCTGTGCTCATTAGGGCAGCTGCTGGCTGGGTGGACTTTCTGAGCCCAGATCTGCAGCCAGGTCTTGCACCCTCCCTGCGGGTGGGATTGCACACCCCGGCATCAGGCCTGCTTACAGATCTCTGCTGGAGCCCTTGAAGCTTATTGGAAAGACCGAGGACGTCAGGTATAGAGAGGATGAAATAAATGAAGAGGGGAAATGACAGAGGGCCTCGTTTGTCTTTCTCTGGCCAGTGGCTGCAGGAGAGACCCCCTCTGGGAGCTTGGGCTGCTGCAGCGGCTTGGCGGGTCAACGTATGCCTGTCTGCTGCCGGGAGCGGGAAACCCCGGGGGAGCCCGGCCGCAGCTCCAGCTCACCGCCGACTAACGAGGCGGCGAGAGAATGAGCCACTGATAAGGTGAGAGGCAGGGGAGGCTCATAGGCGAGCTGGGAGAAAGGGGAGACCGGGAGAGAGAGGGGAGACCGGGATAGAGAGGGGAGACCGGGAGAGAGAGGGGAGACCGGGATAGAGAGGGGAGACCGGGAGAGAGAGGGGAGACCGGGAGAGAGAGGGGAGACTGGGAGAGAGAGGGGAGACTGGGAGACAGTGGAGAGAGAGGAGAGAGCATGAAAGACTGGGATCAACCTTCCTGCAACCTGGCCTACTGTCCATCAATCATAATGAAAAGCAGGTCAGGGTCTTTAAACATTTTAAACGCCCTCCCCCTTCCCATCCTGCCTTTTCTCAGTCAATCTGCCAGCTTCATATTGCCCCCCCAGGTCAAACAGTGAGCCACTTCTCCGGCACATTAAGTCATCTCCTTTGTTGACTCCCATGAATATTTAAAATCTGTTTATTCTTCCCCATCGCGGGCTGTGATTATTTGTCCCTCGGCGAGAGTGGTGACCCGTTATTCCGGCAGCCCGGTCGCCGCACGGTGTAACACGCGCCCCCTGGAAAAAAAACAAAACGCCGAGCTCCCCGCTGCCTCATGCAAATCAGACAGCGCCGTTCCCGCTGATGTGATTAGCCGCAATTAAACAGGCATGTCGTCGCCGGCGCCTTAACGAGGGACCGGTGGTGGCAACGACGGAGCCCAGCCCTGCTGCAGATTTGCAGATGGATGATCTTAATTATCAGCCTTTTGAATAGAATAACAGCCGCAATCAAGAGCCTGTGCGGATGACAGGCATGATAACAATCCATTACTGATGGCCTTTTGGCTTTGCCGCCAAGGATGTGCCTGTGTGTCTACATGAGTGTTTCGGGACAAAGACACCAGCAGTGCAGAAAGTGCAGAACGGACAGGCAGACCTCAAACAGGTTATCAGCATGGATGACTCGCAGAGGATTCCGGAATGTATGACATCATCAGTTTTCTCCACGGCCAATGAGAGGCCAAGGTCTCCCCGCATTCCAGCCAGGAGAGGTGACCGGCTTTGTGAGCCCCAGAAGAGAGCGGGACGTGTGATTCCAGATTGCGGTGGCGTTGCAATCGCTCATGGAAGGGTTAGGGTTAGGGTTAGGGTTAGGTTTCCTGGCTCCCCTTTCCATGCAGTGGCTTACTTCTACTGTATATTTCCACGCCATTTAAAAATAGCCTCAACTCCTTGGGCTCCAATGCCCCAGACTTTGTAATGGAAGCTTCTGGAACTGGGGGGGGGGGGGTATATTTTTATTTATGAAGCATATTAATCATTCTGGCCTTTGAAAGAAGCAAAAATTTACATTTCTTTAGGGGAATGGTACTTACTGAATGCTCAGCGGATGCCATACAGGGTAATATGGAACTTCTGGTTCCCAGATAAGACTGGGAGACACAGACAGCCGAGGTTCTTGGCAGATTTCAGTCTGGAGTTCCTGATTCTGCACGAGGCTCACTATTTATTTTCATGTTGATGAGCCGCAGACATAATCCAGGTGCCGATCGCCCAAAAATCACCCGCACCAGTGGCTAGCAGCGCCACCCAGAGGACAGCTGCCCCCGATAGCGACCGGAACGCATCACGTTGCCGGATGACAAATCGAGGCGACAGCGAGCCTGTCAGGCAGCCCGCCGGCACGTGGGAAGGTCACATGGAGAGTCGCCTCGTGGGCAGGGCGATGCTTCCGCCAAATTGCGACGGACGATGTTTTAGTTAATGCCAATTAATTTAGCAAAGTCTAAATCACGACCCTTTTGGCAGACCGGAATTTATAGCTACGTCTATCGTTTTTTTTCCGCGCCTGCTTATCCAGTCCGGGGTCACGGTGAGCCTGGAGTCTGGCCCGGGAAACACGGGGCACCAGGCAGGGGACAGGCTAGAATGGATGCCAGTCCATTTCAGGGCACAAGCCCACGCTGGGACACTCGACGGGCAAGCCAGAGTTGCCAAACGGCATCACGCCGGACTACTGGAGGAAAGCGAAGCATGGGAAGGAAAGCGGCCCCACGCAGGGTGAGCATGCTAATTCCGTACATACATGGATGGGGCATCAAACGCCCAGCTCTGGGGTTGTCCAGCCGCATTACCGCCCTCCGAGACACCACCCCTTCAGATAGCAATTCCAGTGTCGGCTTGACAGCCGGCTTGCCGCCCAGACTCAGATGCCGCACTCTGCGACTGCTGCTTATTATACAAATTAAAGCCCCCGGGATCTCTTTCTCAGTACGTACAGTAAGAGCTGGGCCAAGCATGTCAGCGGGTCCCCGATCAGCGCGCTGTCCCTTTAAGAGACATCAAAGGCCATTGTCATTCAATGAGATGGTCTGGATTCACAATCGCTGGTGAGGCCTCGTTAAAGAAACATTTTTTTTTCATTCTCTGTCAAAGGCTATAACGCTATCTCTGGGAGCGTCGGCATGGGATTTGAAATAACAAGCCGATGGCGAGTCGGGATCCCACTATTACAAGGGGCGTGTGAAATAAATGGGGAGGTCGGTGTTATAGGAGCCCGACATAGACCTGGTGCCACACTCATCATCAGGCGTGGCCTGGGCAGACCAGGACGAGTAAACATTACACCTGAGATCCCAAAGCTCGCAGAATGTGGCAGCCATGAACTTCGTGTTGCTCTTTTCCCACAGCCATCAGCCCCCAGATGGTAACCATGAACACAGACTGTACATATTCATTGGCTCTATCACCATCCATCCATCCATCCATCCATCCATCCATCCATCCATCCATCCATCCATCCATCCATCCATCTTCTGACTGTTTAGTACAGGGTCACAGTCAACCATGGGTCTATAAATAATGTTAATAAACGAATAAAAAGTACAACCATCTGCTCATACCATAGCAGTGGTAAGCTTGCCTGTATTTTTGCCCTGGCTGTGTGTGTAATTAAAGCCTGGTTTAATTATCCATACCGGCGAGGTCACCCCGCTGTCGAGTGCACCGTGACATCATCATCATCATCCCGACATCACGCACCTGAGCTCAAGGCTCCATGGGGGAGCAGCTTTTGAGATTTATGAAATGATTCCTTCATCCATAATGGATGGCCCCTTCTCATGTGGTCATTATGGCCCGTCTTTGAGGAGTCCGGGGGGCGAGGCAGGGCGGGGCGGGGCGAGGCAGGGCGGGGCGAGGCGGGGCTTCTTGTTAGGGCTGTCTGTCGACTTCCAGCATTAGAGCTGTGCTATACAAACATCTCCTTCACTAGGAATTCTGATGCCAAATGTCCATGAAAACACGGACAGGTTTGCCAACTCTCACCCATCTGGCGCGACACTCGTGCATTCAGTCTCTCACGCTCACGCAAGTGATCTTACAGTAAATTTGTATCATTCCATTCTAAACCTAAAATTAGCTACATTAAAAATGTTGGGGAAGTGTGCAAACCCTACGGACTATTTACAAGGAAATGAAAGACTTGCATACATGTAAATGTGTGTGCAGACTTGTGTCAAATTGAAAATCTCACTCCAGGCAGCAGACCAAAGTCGGCAACCCTGTAGAGAGGCAGTGTGGAGGCAGCTGGCAACCGCATGCCGCCAGGGGTCCACGTAAACCGAAAGTGGACTCACCCGGCCTACCCCCCTGCGCCCAGTTTCTGTAATCGATTTTATGAGTGTGAATTATCAGCACCTTCCATAAAAAAAGGAAAGTAACCTTGATTCATTGTAAAAAATGGACATAGATAAATAAAAAGCTGCATAAAAACTGTCAAGTGACAAAATGCATTGACGGGGGGGCGCGGTAAAACATATCGACCAGTAGCGGGAAGCGGGGAGATTTATACTAAGTCGCTAACAGCAGTAAGCGGGATCTGGAAGGAGGGGAACCCATGCAGGCCGAAAAAGTGTTTTTCCTGCTGGATAGCGAACGACGTGCGGGTGTCGTAAATGCAAGTGGCTGTTTATCTGTTTTTAAAATTGCTCGACAGAGGTGGAAATTGTGTTCTCATGCAGCGTGCGACACTGACAGTAAATGCGGACCGAGGAGGACTCCATTTCAAACTGAATTTAGCCGTTGTGGAAACAGACTGTTTGTCAAACAATACCCCAGCACCCGATTCCGGCCACGTTTGCAGGCTGATTGCGTGTCGCCCATGTCATTGAATCCAGCGGCTGTTTACCCCGACACTTCCTCTAAATTACCTCTGTTGCAGAGCTGTCGCCTCCCCCCCACCCCCACCCCCCCCCCAAGGAGGATAATTCTCCTGTCCTTTAGGGACATACATTAGGCAGGAGATCTCCTAGGACAATGGGCTAAGCATGCTGCTTTTGTGTTTATTGTTTTAGCGATTATGACAGATAAAGGATTCAAGCAGCTACTGTATGCTTGCAGCCCATCAGATTGGCATACTACACATTCTGGTCGGGTGGGTGGTAGCAGAGTGTTCAAGGCTGGGATCCACCCTCAGCGGGATGCCAGTCCGATAAACAGCTACTTGGACTCGTAGGTCGTCGGTTCAAATCCTGGACTGCCAGCCTTCCCACCACTAGGCATCTCAGTAAGGCCTTTTAGCCCACATGGTATTTAAATAACCGTAAATAAATAAAACATACACATGCACATGCGATCGGACCTGTATCTTTAAACCCCTTACTTTCTGGGACAGAATCACTGTGACACAAGACTGGCAAAGAGGTTATGACAAAGGTAGGGTTGCATACTTTAATAACACAGGGTAACAAAGACACAAATGAATTCAACCAGAACGAAACAGAAAATGATGCGTAATCACAAAAAAGGCCAGTGATGAAATTAAATCCAGCCCATCGTGTTGCGAATCACGCCCTCCGTGGGCCTTCCTAATGGTGTCACATCGAACCGGAGACAAGATAATTTGTCCCGCGATACGCCCCTGTGTTCTATAAACGGAAATATGAATGGATACGTCTCTGGCAGCTGAGCAAAGGCACCTTGGCCTCGCATTTACGCTGAAACAGGCACAATTCCCAGATCTCAGCGTGTGTGTGGGGAAGGAGAGAAGAGAGATATAGGATGGCGCCTATTAAGCCATGACTGTCTTCCCTGCGCCATCGGCAGCAGCACCCAGGCCGTGGGCCCTCCTCCCCAGACATTTATCAGCTAATCGCCCCTAATTCATTAACTCAGTGGTTCTGGCCGTGCCTGTAGGCCTCGCTGATTTACGTCACATATTTATGACTCTGCCGCCCAGTTCCAGCAAAGTTTTCTCAAATTTACCTGAATGACCTCCGAAGTCTGAGAAAAGTAGCAAAGACGAAGCATTTCATGAGCGGGGAAAAGAAGTGGCAGTACAGCGGACACAGCAAGCTGGCTTTCCCCTTCGCCTCGCTTGCGACAGGTAAGCCGGTTTGACCATAATAAGTCCAGAGGCAGTAAATTCCTAGATTGAAAAATATCCCTTTGTCACATTTTGTATGTTGAGGAATCATATTACATAGCCATAAGTGGCTGGGAAACAATAGACCATGACTTGGGTCCAACATGGGGCAAAGCCGAGCAAATGCACAACTATGATTATCCGAGACACGAATGAACAAAGCAGCCGGGCTGCGGCACAGAAGCTGAACCGTCCCCTGCTGGAAATATCCGAAAAAGGCCCACAGGGCCGAGCAATCTCCGGCTTTCCTGGGATAAACTACCCATCCCAGCGACTGCGGATCGTGCGTGCTTGCTTGGCTTCGACTCTCTCTCACGCGCATCATTCCTCCGCTCCTTCTTACCTTGGCCTACTTTGACTGAGAAGTGTGAGCACTGAGTGACAGTTGCGTTACCCATAATCCTTGCATATATGTGCAGTTGCTGTCTATTGGCTGTGGCTATAGCCTTGCTCACCTCTCGCCATATGACTCATTACGCTTATTGATAGCATCGTGAATGTTTAGTCTGGTTCATAGTAACTCTTCCTCTGCTGTGCATGCTAACGTTAATCTGCAGACAGGCAGATTTCTACCTTCAGTGCTCCCAATTTCTGTCTTGTATTGTCTTCTCAGAAATATAATGGCGTTGCTCTTGGGTGTGGACAGGTGGCATGGGGTGCCTTGAAAACACTTCTGCTGGCACTCAGGTCTGAGTACTGTCCATTTTATCACTATTTTAGCTGCAGATACTGCTAAAGCTACTTTCTGAATCTAACTCAACAATATCACTGTAAAATTAGCATCTAGCTGGCCACTGTTACCTCCACTGCAATAGTAATGCTACAGCTATCGCCACGGCGACCATCACAGAGGACACCAGCACTAGCCCGGCCAAGCTATCCTCCCTTCTGCAGGTCTCCTACACCAACACTAACCCCCCCCCCCCCCCCCCCCCCCCCCCCCCCCCCCCCAACCCCCCCCCCTTTTTTTTTTTTTA
>JAABNY020000034.1:22161879-22176139 GCA_015164015.2 Brevimyrus niger
CCGTTTTTTCTTTTCGTGGCGAAATGAAGCCCCCCCCCCCCCCCCAACATAAACCTGACTGGCACTGTTCAGCCCCATTTGCTTTTAATTCTTGAATAATTTGCTTTTTAAAACGTAAACTTCTTCCAGTGGTGGCCATTTTTCTTCCTTTCGTTGAGTCCTGAACACGCCCCAATGCCGATAGCCATTCAGAGCTACAGGGGAACCAGCAAACTTACATACTTTACACTTATGACCCGCTTATTTTTTTTAATCAAGTCATTATTCATGTTAGTCCATGTGATAATGACCACACCATTCGAGGAATTTCCATATAAATAACACCAGCTGCTAAAAGGCAGGATGGGTCTCATTAGAAGCTGCAGACATGCATGAGCCCCTGTTGGCGGCCATTTGCATTATTTATTCACTCAGTGGTTTTTTTTTTACACATAGCAACCTCAACGGTTTACTCGCTAATTTATTCAATAAGTGAGGGTTAGCTTTCCGGCTAAAGGGTACAACAGCATTTCCGCTGTCGAGGTGTCAGCCGGTAGAAAACCTCCTCTCTTTCGGAGGCACCTTCACGTACAGCGACACAATGGAGCTGTTACTGTTCGACGGGCCATGGCTGGTGTGCGAACCCCGGATCTGAGTGCGCAAGGAGTGGCGTACGGTCTGCAGTCGCGAGGAACGTCGCCATGACAGACACGCGCTGGTCTCTGGTCCTGTCAGCAGGCAGTGATTGAACAATCATGCAATCATAACTTTTCAGAGACTTTAATATTAATAATACACTGGCTCCATCAAATCGCAGACTCGTGTCTGCCACACATACAATAGATAGGAATTACCTAAGTTTGACTCCAGCTCAAAGTGAAAACAGTGCTGGTATGAATACTGTACACATCCATACCTTTATAAGTGAAATACTACAGAGTAACTGGTGTAATTAGACCGTAGAGAAAGCCAGACACAGTCCCACGGCCGTCTGGCGGACCCTCTCACATGCTTTAATCTGTATCCGGCTGTTTTATGTTGTTGACAACCAATTTTTTATGGTCTGTAACATTAACGAAATAATATTAGCAAATATGGACAAAGGGCAAGTTGTATAAGTTATGAAATTAGAGCAGGGATGTATTCATTCATTTTGTTCACATGGGTATTAACAGTCATCAAATCCAACGCTAACACACTTGTGTGGCCTAAGCGTCACCCGTGAGGCAAACTGGGATATGTGTTTCGGGGGCCTCCGCTGATCTAGGAAATGGTGGGTAATTCGGGTAGCCTGGGGTATCACAGGAGGTGCCGTGTCCTCGCACCTGCAATATTGGGGTTCGCTTCCCGGCCCGGTTGGCTCTGCCGGTACGCTGTGTTTCCTTTAGGGGCCAGTAGCTTCTTCATCTGGTCACAGACGCAGGAGAACCGGTGCCTCTGAATTTCCTTTGCGAGTGTGACTGGCGCGACTCACACAAGTGTGTGAGCCATGTGATAAACTATCATGCCCAGCAGGGCGCCCCCTGTCTTGTACCCCTTCCGGAACAGACCCTGGGCTCACTGCCAGCGTGTACTAGATAAGCCCCAAGGACGATGGACAGACGACTGAGTTATCTGCTCATAGGGGCGACTTTGGTGATGCTTCGTGATGCAACAGCATATGCCACTGGCTGCGCATTCAGTCAGCACCCTTCCGCAGAGCTGGGCTACCCCATAGCAGCATGTGTATGAGGTTCAGCCTGACTGCTGTTGATGTGCAGTGAAGGCCAGTACAGTCGTGAATTAATAAGCTTCCGTCCGCATTTTTTCTAACGTCATGGAAGTATAGAGTAGCGGTGAAAAGCTATTCAGTGCTGCTGATGAAGGAGGGTGGGGTCACCTTTTTGCTAGATGAGGAACAGGAATGGGAATGGCAGACAGCAGCTGGTCTGTCCTCTTGAGATAGCTCTGGGAAATGCAATTCAGGGACTGGGAGGTCTGGCACACCAGTAACATAAAATACAATATGAAGAGGAAACTGCTGACTTTATTGAGCGTCTATGGTGCGTAATGACATTGATGCAGGGCATTGTGGGAGTCACATCTGCTCCGTGGTCCACTGGACACAGTGAGATGGCTGACAGAGTGAAATCGTCTCGCTGGACTGTCTTGTTGCTCCTTCTGTTCAGTGCTTAGCAAAATCCACAGGAAAGCTAGGAGATGGCAGTTTGTAAACGGCCCACAGGAGGTAAAGGAGCCCAAGGAAGAAAAGCCAGAGAATAATGATCTCCAGAAACTCCAAATGCTCCTGAAACCGGTGATCTTGGCACCACACCTCCACTACCAACTCCAATCTGTGACGTCCTGGCAGGAAGATTAGCAACATCATGCCAGGTTCATACCCTAAAGCCCCAAACTAGACCAATCCCGTGCACCTGCAGCCAAAACTAGCCTCTCTTTAGCAGTCAACGTCAAGAACCACTTTCTCAGAGGCATCTAAATTAATGCTCAAATAAACATGGCAGTGTAAAGAAGTTGGCATTTATTGACATATTAGCCTGACAGAGATTGATTACACGATGCAGACCGGGGAACTATCGTGAGCTTATCGTCGGCTGAAGAAGTGAATCTGAAATCATCATGCTGTTGGTGAGGATCAGTGGAGAAACACGGGCGTTTGATACGGAACGTTCCGGGTCTCAACGTCATTCTCGCAGTAAGGATACAAACGGCTCCCGTATTGAGTGAGGCCTTTGTGCGAATAAACACTTGAGTGATTCCGTATCTGCCTCAGATCGCCCACGCCCCAGTACCGCTGTTCTCCTGGCCCCCGCGGGCTCAGAACCCCGCCAGACACGACCGTCTGAAATGTCTGCCTCCTTTCCCATTACCCCTCAGGTCTCAATTTTCCGCTTGGATGCAGCTGGATATTTTACTGAATTAATTCAGATTAAACCCCTTGTCCGAGGTTACATCAGTGGGGCCCTTCAGAGCTCCCCATCGACATCCGCCGTCTTAATTCCCGTCGGCCGCTTTGCCACCTGCTGTTCACTTTTTGTCCTGAATGATCAAACCAGCCACAACTTCTGTTCACTTCCTGTCCTGAGTGACCCACCCTGCCCATAACTGCTGTTCACTTCCTGTCCCGAGCAATCCACCCTGCCCATAACTGCTGTTCACTTCCTGTCCCGAGCAATCCACCCTGCTCATAACTACTGTTCACTTCCTGTCCTGAGTGACCCACCCCACCCCTAACCTGCTGTTCACTTCGCTACAATGGCTGATTTTTATATATAAATGTTTTTTGAGCCTCAACAGAATCACTGCGGAGACCAGAATCCAGCGTGCCGATTCCAGATTAGCCGAAGTGTTTCATTTGACAATTAGTGGTTTAATCACCGTAGAGATTTTTAAAAAGATTTAATTACAGACCACTGCCCTCAACTTAATCGGAATTTTCATGGACTTACCCTTGTTCTGCGCTAAAATAAAATCAATAAGTAATGCAGTATTAAGTTTAATCCATCACTGGGAAGGAATCGGTTTCTGAGCGCGTGTAATCGCTCTTGTGCAACGCACACATGCAAAATGCAGCTGTGGTGAATTGTTACGTGAGAAGGAACAAATATGAAATACGTATAAAAAAATGCATGAATCGATAAACTCCAGCACATGCAAACTGTCTCCTTGTCAAGCCCATATTAAGATCTATTTTTATTCTGGACATAATAGCCCCCCCAAAATGATTAGTCAATAATAAAAGGTTTTCATCATTTCTGCTGTTATCATGTACTGCAGTCATATATACCCTTTCCACATGCTCACTACACATGGATATTATTAAGCACTACAAAGAAGTGCAATTCTGGGCTAATCCCAATACAATCATCCAATCAAATCATCCTCACAATGGCCCATCCAGCGCAGTTCCCGTCTGACAGCAGGTGTCACTGGAAGTATGTCTCCCATCACTGTTTTTGCGCTGTCATCTGGTTTGTCTTCGGTTTCACCGTTTTTTTTTTTTCCCCTCAAAAAAATCAGCGTGTAGTTTTGATTGCTAACCAGTCATCCATTTTTGTAGATGAATGAGGATCAGCAGGGCTGAAATGCATCTTCCCGCAAGGTAGAGACAGATCGGAACCAATCACGTAACGGCTGACGTCCTGTTGCCGTAGCGACACGAGTAGCAGATTTCTGGCTTTGCAGAAGATACGGAGTAAAGCCTGAAATGAAGATGATGAGTGTGATTTGTGAGCGTTCCCCCAAAAGACCCGGACGTGCCTCTTAAGTCAACAAACACATGGGTGCTGTGCTGGCGCGCCGAAGTGCGTTTGGTTCTTATCTCGTGCAGAATGTTACAGAAATGTTCATAAAGTACCGGGGGCTACGCTTGCAATCCACGGAATTCTGTGGCTATGGCTGCGGTGGGAATTATGATTTTTGTTTGTCGCCAGGTGGGGGTTTTTGTTTAATGAGGGTTCCACAGGCAGCCTGAGCTGGGTCAACTCGAGGAATGGGTCCCCTCCTGCTGTATCGGGTGGGTGTGTAGGCCTGGAAATTGAAAATGTCCTGACAGAAATATTGCCTTTACGAATACAGTCCACCTTCCACCAAGACTGAGGCAATGGCAGGTGACGCTGAGGCCTGTTGTTTAGATAGCCGACTGGGCGTCGGATCGACTGCGCCCCACTCTCTTTGAACATCTCACTGATTTTCTTAGAACCTCCTAGTGGCGCATCCATTAGAGCGGATACGGCTGTCTCCTGTCAAACACTATAAGGCCAATTCATGAGGCGTTGTGAGGTACCCGGAGCTGATAAGGGTTATGTATTTCATACAGTGCTGGGAATCACCCTCCTATCAGCGGGATAATTTAATTACACAATTATGAGGGTGTACAGGATGTAACTGACCACAGGGACCCACACCGTCGTCAAAATCGGTGTCCTTTCCTACTGAAAAAGGTCATCAAATTACACCAGTCCTCTGTCCAAGCTTGCTTGCAGCAGAAGTGGTGTTTGGCTTGGTGAGTTAGGACCCTATGCCTATGCTGTAGATGTCATAGGTTCAAATACAGGAGTTGTGATTTCTCCGTTGGGTCCATGAGGAAGACTCTAAACCCCCAGTTGTACCAGGAACTGTGCTTTCAAAATTTTAAAATTGTCTGACAGATCGATACAATTTAAGTCCCTCATAACTCCTGAATCACTGGCATGGCTTAAGGGGACTTATCTTGCCAGGAAGGTAACTGTATTGCTGAGGAGTTACGTGTGCTCATTATGTTTACATTTTTTTAATGAGACGGAGGTTTATTTCAGAACTTCATCTGCTGGTCTTTCTTCTGCAAAAATGCAAGAACGAGTTGAGTATCGCTTTATTTTGGGACCCAGTGCTGGTTTTCACTCTTTGCCGCTGATTTGGGAAGGATATCGGCTTGTAGTCCTGCACCGGCATCAGGTGCTGGACGTTGGAGGTCGGAGGTCCCGTTAACTCCATTCTCCAGAGTCAGCCATAAAAAGTCTGAGGGCTTTTGCGCAGTCCTCCGAACAATCGGGGAGCAAATTGAATTTAGTGCAGGCCTCCCGGAAGTGCAGGCCTCCCTATCACTCCCCCCCCCCACCTTCTCGATGGGTTGAGTCTGTGGGGGAGGCTTTATCTCCTTATCTGAAAAGCCCCCTGTGCGCCACGGTCAGTCTCCCAGGGACTTCCTCTGCACTGGCATGTGTCTGTGGGTGCGTGTCACGCTCCACTGGGAGATGTGGCCATCGAAGGCCCGCCCCCTCCCCCAGCCGGCTCACATACTGTATGATCCCGCAGATGCCCTGTCACACATCCGGAGACCGATTTACGCGGCACTGGATAGAGTGAGCATTGCAAAGGTGCATTGTGGAGGGGTTGGACCTTCACACCGTGGCATAGAGGCATTCTGTTTGGGTGGGGGGATCCTCAGAAAGTAACCCTCCCCCAAGAAAATCTGAATTTAAAGCTGAAATAAAGGCAGGGGCTCACACAGCCGTGAGTGTATATTCATATCCCCTGTGCTTTATGCTGCCGCAGAGGGGACTCATTTACCTAATGCACTACAGGTTTAATAAATTAAATGAATTTAATAATCTTCAGACCTAGCTGAAATAATAATAAAAAAAAAAATTCCTGTACCACGGATCCTTTCGAAGGTCATATTTCAAAGTAAGAGCCGGAATGCGAGGATAGGCTTTGTCCCGGGCCTTTTGCAGTGTATTAATTCTTCATTCCCGGCTATCCTATCCGCCAGCTCATCAATTCAGCACGTGACGCGGGGACGATAAACGCCCATGGGGTCCCTCCTGCCTCAAACGGACATTAACCTCTAACATTTAATCATTTTAAGTGTGCTCCTTCACTGCGCCGCATTCGGATGTGACTCCAGGAAAAGCTTTCGGCCTTCTTTCTGCAAAGAAATTTGCAGGAAATAAGAAGGAATCCACCTTCACACGCGCACACGCAAGCACCTACCCAGGCGAGCACTCCAGGCGGATGCAATTTGAGCCTCATATTGACGCCTGTTGCCCAATATCTGCGGGCTTCCCGGAGTGTGAGGGCGGCGCTGCAGTGGTCTTACCGGTGTTTGCCGATCCGCTGGAACCTGGCCTTCCTGGAGGAGCACAGCTCAGCCTCTCCAGTTGGAGAATTATATGGAGTTATTGAAATGAAACGTAATAAGCCATCCCCTCTCCTCAAACCCCCCCCCCCTCCCCCATTCCTGCCTTAACTGGAAATATGATAACGTGACGGTCACCTCGTCTGGGAGTGCCGAGAAAACGCGAGGGTTGGGGAAAGGCCTTCGATCAGCTAGCTTCTGCCTAAAAGTGCCATGTTTGATATTTCAGTGTTTCTTCCCTCCCGCACCCCACCCCCCGCTGAAAATAAAAGATAAATTGTTCTCAATGAACAGGAAAAATATAAAACTGGAGATAGGCCGTTAAATCGAAGACAATGGGAACTGTGGGTTATCCGAGACGGTCACAGAAATGGAAACAGATGTGTGCGTGTTTCAGGGGCGCGGGACATGCTGAGCTCCCCCCAGAAGCAGCAAGTCCAGGGGGGTACCTGGCGGTGTGCTCCAGAGGGGGATGAAAAGCAAGATTCCCCGGCTGAAATAACACATGTCACTTCCTGGGGGGAACCCACACACGTGTACACACACACACACACACACACACACACACACACACAGACACACACACACCTCCATCTACATCCTGGGGCCAAGTGCGCTGGGTTGACAGAATGGCAGGGCATGGAGTCCCCACGGGTGTGGAGGGGTGCCCCTGTGATATCTAGAGGCGTGGTGCAGGTCATTGCAGACCCGACAAAAATAAACCCCAGAGCAGACGTCTGGAGGGCCGGAACAAAGACCAAAAGTGGGCGTGACCTGTGGAGCTGTCTGCTCTCTGTCGCGGTGGAACGGTGAGTCATCCAGTGGTGGGGAGATAATGAAGGGATGGGGGGGGGGGGGGTGGGGGGAATTACAGCAAAAACAAAGTGGTTCAGTTCCTTCTGCAGCTCTGTCCCTTATCTCCCTGCCGCTCCACAAAGGTCAAAGGTCGACACGGATGCCACTCCTGTATCAGCCCAAATACATACATGCAGACTGTGAGGCCTCCGGCGAATGAGGACCCAGCCTGGCACTGGCCGCACGGCAGTTAATTTGGCCCAGATGGAAAGAGCAGAACCTGATCCACACGGTGCTCATTAGGAGTGTCTAACTCACCAGGCATGAGCATGAGCTCTATACCCAAATCATGCCACGTGATTCAGATGCAAAAGGGGACGATTTCTGTGCGAAGCGAGATCCCCATTCATTTACAGTCAGGGCACCCCGCCGGTCGGCCTCTTCAAAGTGGCCCCCGTGGCGTTTTATTTAAAACTCTTGGCCAGGCCCCCATCTGCAGAACGCCACGGGGAGGCAGTCGAGCATCCAGGCCCACGGAGTCGCAGGAAGCTGACGGGGGAGGAGCCAGAGCAGCCGAGATGTCTGTGTGCATCCAGCATATCCCGAGATTCAGTCCAGAAGAAAAACTCTCCTTTGCCCTTCTGGTGCAAGTCCGACCATAACGACATTATTTCCTTTAACACGTTACTCTCAACTGGTGCTTCAACCCAAACAGACTTAACCTTATAGCATGTATGCAGCTGGAGAACTTACCGAAACGATTTGGGTTAAGTACCTTTGCGCAAGAGTACATCGGTAGGATCCTACGAAGACTTCAGCCATTCGCATTTGAGTTAGTGGCTCACCCCTACAACTCCTGCCATTCAGCCAATCACATTTGAGGTAGCAACCCACCCATATGGCCCCTGCCACTCGACCAATCACATTTGAGGTAGCAGCCGACCCCTATGACCTCTGCAATTCAGCCAAGCACATTTGAGTTAGCAGCCCACCCCTATGACCTCTGCAATTCAGCCAATCACGTTTGAGTTAGCAATCCACCCCATGTAACCCAGCCACACACATTACCAGCAGAGCAGATTTCACAGTGTGACCATTAGCCATTGGCTATAATCTCCCTTGGTGGAATCACCTTACATCCGCATTCATGCACCGGCAAAACTACTTATCTAATAGACAGACTGTCACCCAGCTTCAGAATGGCTGGGGATCATGTCTGTATAAATAAATGATGAAGGATATTTTTAAACCCCCGAATTCGGAGATAAATAGGTTTTATTCCCAAAGCTCCATTGCTTCTTGTAAATCTTCCGCTGATACACCCCGCCAGCCAGAAGAGATGAATGAATATTTCATAGTTTTAAAAATCAAGCCCCTGTTGCACACAGAGAAAGCAGCCTTCAAATTAATAGGTGCTCATCAGGTCCGTCTGCCTCCAGGCGTGGGGCTCCGGTCCGCGTGTTGGGCTCCAGTCCAGGCATGGGGCTCCAGTCCGGGTGTGTGGATCTGGTCCGGGTGTGGGGCTTTGGTCTAGGCATTGGGCTCCGGTCTTGGTGTTTGGCTCCAGTCCAGGCGTGGGGATCCGGTCCGGGTGTGGGGCTCTGGTCCAGGCATTGGGCTCCGGTCTTGGTGTTTGGCTCCAGTCCAGGCGTGGGGATCCGGTCCGGGTGTGGGGCTTTGGTCTAGGCATTGGGCTCTGGTCCAGGCATTGGGCTCCGGTCCGGGTGTGGGGCTCCGGTCCAGGTGTTTGGCTCCGGTCCAGGCATGGGGTTTCGGTCCAGGTGTGGGGCTTTGGTCCAAGCATTGGGCTCTGGTCCAGGCGTGGGGCTACGGTGCAGGCGTTCGGCTCTGATTCAGGCATCTATCCGTCGATCTATCTATTGATCTGTCTATCTATTGGCTTACCTGTCTCTCTAAACCACTCACCCAGGGTAGGGCCATGGGGAGCCTGGATCCCCCCAGAAGCAAAGGGCACCCTGGTTCTGGTTTCAATGGCTTTCATCTCGCAAGGTCATTTTGTTCACTTTCAGACCAGAGGAGAGAATATTATATTTTTAGCCCTGAACAGCAATACAGCACACCTCAGATCCAATCTGTTCCTCATTGCGTGTGCAGTGGCTCATTCTGCTCACGTGGCAGCTTTTTCCTGTACATAAGCTAACATAACACATGCAGCTCTGATAAACAGACACATAAATATGTAATGACTGTTACACTTCAGCCATTCATCCATCTTCCAGTTGCATATCTAGTTCAGCCTGGGTGGGAAGCGAGTCCATCACAGACACACACACATGCACACGCACACATACACAGACACACGCTCAAATACACAGACACACACACATGCACACATATACACACACATGCAGACAGACACACGCACACATACACAGACACAGACAGATAAACACAGATATACATACAGCCAGACACTGCAGGGAAGTTAAAGACATCTGTTTGCCTAACTGCTTGACTTTGGACAGCAGGAAAAAAACTACAGAGAAAACCAGCACAGACAATAAGGACAACAAATGCCATAGAACACAGGCCGATTCGAACCCACAACCCTGGAGCTGTGAGACAGTAACGCCGCCTGTAAGCGCTGCATTGTGGTAATATTAATGTGAGCCGGGAGTTGGAGGTTGAAAGCTTATGTGGCCTCTGACCCAGAGGCAGAGAGCGGTGAGGGCGGGTAGGCAGGCTGGCCGTGAAGATCGCAGCCCACTCAGCTATTTCTGCGCAGATTCATGCTCCATCTTGTCTGAATGGCCCTGACTCTCCTCAAAGTCCTCACAATGCTTTACCATCTATATTTAGCATTGCTCCATGAAACTTGCTGATTTTTTTGCAGCCCATGTTTTAACAAGGGTAAAGGAAGACCTTCTCTCTTCGTTGTATGAAAAAAGTAACGTTCATGTCTGTAACACTTCCTTAATGGTCTAAAGATTAAAATCATATTAACCTTTTTCTTCTTCACCCTTCAGTGAACTGCAGTATTATTCGGTTGAAGGTTCAAGACATATTTTTTGATAACCATCTGCCACGGAGATGGCGCAGTGTCACGCGGCAGCAACTACAGGCCGCCACGCTGCCCCCGGTGGCCAAACCGCGCTAAGCTGCAGAACTAATGAGCGACATGTATCGCTAGACTGCGAGAACGTTTCATCAGCCGTCTCCGGTAAAGCCCTCGGGGGGGGGGGGAGATTTCAGCCAGGGATCCGGGACTGTGATGCAGCAGGACAAAGTGTGTCTGACCCCCGCAGCTAGCCCATCTACCATCTCCAGGGCGGGGCCCCTTTTCTGTAGGTCCCATGAGAATGTTGGAGGTCCAGCACTGTCTGACACTGGGGTTGGGGAGGGTGGGGTGGGTTAAGAAGGTTTGCTTACTTAGTGTCACGGACACTGGAGCTTAAGTGCACTGGGAGCCCTCCTAATCGGACACACAAGTGCTTTATTTCACAGTGCAAGCACACGTCCTTCCGTCACGAGTATGTGTGGTACGGCTCACACTTACGTTCCTCCTAAACTCCCTAATTAACCCCTGTTCCATTCAAAAGGTGAGAATGTGATCTGGATTAACCTCCCTGCACAAAAAATCTCAGGTCAAATGCCGCTAGTTAAAGGTAATCCAGTGTCAGCACGACGCCGTGCCCAGTAGCTCAGTCTGACTGCGGAGACGATTACTGTCCTCATCAATTATGCTAGGATCTCACTAACCAATTAACTAGCTGGACTCTACGTGATGATAAGAGAACAGCATAGTGGAAGAGGAGGGCCCTGGGCACTGGGTCACTGTAGAGGAGGGCCCTGGGCACTGGGTCACTGTAGAGGAGGGCCCTGGGCACTGGGTCACTGTAGAGGAGGGCCCAGGGCACTGGGTCACTGTAGAGGAGGGCCCTGGGCAGAGGTGGTGGACCCTGCCCAGCTATTGTAGAAAGTCACGCCCCCCCCCCCCCTCCCATGTTCAGAGAAGCACCAGGCTGGGTGGGATGTGAAATCGCTACCCGATGATGCTGTGACATTCAACGGAAGTCTGGCCCAGTAATAAATACACAGCATGGGTTACTGGATAAACACCAAGTCACGCAGTAGAGGGGTATAGCTCCCGGGGTGGTGGGGTGGGGTGCGGTGGGATCGTGGAGCTCTATAGGGCTCTGACCACACGTGGTGACTGCTGCTGCTCATTACCATGGAGACAGGGAGCCTGCCCTCAGCCAGGTATGACAAATAGAATTAAATATATTCAATATATATGCAAATAAATCCTATGGATAAAAAGTTATAACTGCCAAACATCAGGAGCATCAGAAAAAGGTTGCCATGTATCAAAAATTCTCAGTTCTTAATATCCATCCTGTGATCCCTCTCCCATATCGGGTACAGTGTGTCAGTGGGCCTGGGACCTGTCCGAAGCAGTGCAGGGCACAAGGCATGAAGTCCCAGTCCACAGCAGGGCACATTGTCACACTACAGGGGGCAAAAAGGTCATCTAACAGGCTGTTCTGAGACAGGGATGCAAACCCAAGCAAAGGCATGAGAGCATGTAACTTGCAACCTTCTGCATTACAGCATGGGACACAAACCCACAACCTTGGAGGTGTTAGGCAGGAGAGCATGTAACCGGCATCCTCATGCATTAGGGGATGGGATGCACACCCACAACCTTGGAGGTGTTAGGCAGGAGTGATAGTTGTTAAAGCAGCATACTGGCAGCAGTGACACACGAGAAGCGGACAGATCAGGAAAACTCTCTCAGCAGGAGCTGATAGGGGCCTGTGCTTCTTTAAACTGCCTGGCCAGGGGGCAGCTCAGCCCCAAAAGACTGCTCCAGGCATCCTCCGCCTGCTCGGAAAATAAATGAAAGTAAATCAGAGAGCGCCACCTCTAACCTTTGACCCTTTTCCCATCATGCCCCCCCAGCCAGACCTCCTAACCGGTAAACAGAGGCGTGACATCACGTCTGGCTGAATAATAATTAATATAATCAAGTAATTAAGATCCATTAACTACATCCCGCTGCCCTAGAGGTATCAGGGAAATCTCACCGGATTTGAAACCATGATCTTCCTTCACCAATGACAAAAATAATATTTAGGATAAGAAAGTATAGGAAAATCTAATTTCATGTTGATTAGCGGTGCGCTCAGCACACAGCTGACATCATTTCCAGATGCTTGCCTTCTCTGCTCTGGTTTACTTTTTAAAAAAGCGAATCACTCCACGTTCAGCTTGGAGCGAAGACATGGGGAAAAATTAGCTCCTGCGCTAACGAGAACGATGGCAGTCGCGTGACGTGAAACGGCGTCGGATCAAAGACGACAACTACTGTTAACGGGGAGTGGGGTTGAGCTGGCATATTTGGAGGGGCTGGTGAGGTGGGTTTGGAATTCAGAGTGCGCAAATCTGTCGCATGGGGACAGGAGGGATCCGAAACGGTGCTTCCTTTCAAAGCAGATCTGTCAGGGAGAGAATGGCTTGCTCACCCCCCCCCCCCCCACCTCCCGAAATCGGCGGCGGAACGAACAAAGCCGCAGGTGGATCAGAGCCCGCCGTCCGGGATGAGAGTGCTCTCCTGCAAGACTCCTGGAAGAATCCGCAGACCCAGTTGCGATAAAGAGCCAGCTGAGTAAATCGCCGCTGTAGTTTGAGGGGTGCAGAGACGTCTGCCAAACCAGTAAACGATTTTGACACCTGTTCCAGAAGTGGGGTGCGGGGGGGTGGTGGCGGAACTATGCTCAGTGGGGAAAACCAACCGCGCATCCCGCTGACCTGCGCATTCCGAATTTGGAGCCGTAACTATGGGTGACGAAATGCATCTCCCTGCCTATGGAATCGCACAATGTGCAGCCGCAGCAAGGCCACCCCAAGGCCACAGGGGGCGCTAAAGGGGCCAGCGATGGTGGCGAAGGTGGGAAAGGCCTGTTAGCCAGTCTCGCTAACAGGGGCCTTGTTTACCCCACAAAGCCAGCGGGTCAGATGTCAACCTCGCTGAGATACACAGTTACCCACATCCCAGACTAACCCCCCCCCACCCAAAACCCCCACTTTGTCTCTGATTTCGAGGCTCCTTTCTTGCCCCCCACGGGCCTGTAATATAGAGTTACACTGGGGAGAACGGCAAAACGCGACAGGGGACGATGGCAGCCCACCAGTGAAACGTCCTGAGCAGCTTTCAACACCTCTGCTCACCTTGCTCTCATGCTGAGGTCCCCCCCCCGGTTTTCTCATGTCCCATTTCACGTTTATCTACGGTAACACGATCTCCCCTCCTCACCATGTATTCCCCCCCCCCACCCCGCCCTCAATTAATTGGTTTCTGCCTGTGAGAACCATATAAGGAGCACAAAGACACAAAAAGCCTGCAACCCCCCACCCCCCCGTCAACCTGAGTGTGCTTCCCACCACGTTTCCATGGGAAATTACACATGAATGAAAAAGCTTCAATAAATTAAACCATTAGGTTATAGAGAAAGGAGCCTAATTGATAAGAGAAAGATGGGGGGGGGGTGTTTCAGCGGGCTCCCGGGCATGCTATTTAATTACGGTTTTTAAAAATATTTAAAACCGTCTCTTTGACTTGGTGAGGGGGGTGATTCTTAGGCTTCCCGTGTGTGTGTTTGTGTGCTGGTGGAGGGAGCCACAATGAGCAGGATGGGGGGGGGGGGGGCGGGGTTTTCAGCTTTCCGCATGCATGTGTACGCTGCTGTGATATGAAGTCCGTTATCAGGCTGTCTGGCCCCCGCCTCACTGTCTCGGAGCCCCCCCCCCCCCCCCCGGGCACAAAGGAAGAACCCTGGCACCGGGGTGTGGGGGCCAAGAGGGGGGGGCCCCCCCCACAAACCCCCCCGCCCCCCCCCCCACACC
>JAABNY020000034.1:22181451-22191885 GCA_015164015.2 Brevimyrus niger
CAGCACAAACGCTCCTCCTGTCCCTTATTTTCGCTCTTGCCCCTCCCCCCCCGCGCCGGTGCCCGGGGGGGGGGGGGGGGGGGGGGGGGGGGGGGGGGGGGGGGGGGGGGTGGTTGTCACACACTGCCCCCCTTGGCTGGGTGAAGCCCTCCCCCTGCACACATATCCTCGATCCTGATGATGGCAGTTCTGCACGTGGTGATAGGGACAGCCATTACAGCTTTGTGTTCCTTGACGAGCCGCAGTCAGACCCCCCCCCCAAGTCAGGCAGGACACCCCCTTCACCTTTTGTTACAAGCAAAAGGGTTTGTTAAGTGATTTAATTGGAAATAAAGGATAGTGTGTCAATCTCACAGGGTCGACTGGAAATGTGCAGGTGCGGTGTGTAGGGGGGGGGGGGTGGTTACCCTCGAGCATGTAATCAGGAGGGAGTCCTTTTAGGCAGGGGGGGGGGGGGCAGGGGATGGGGTCTTTGGGTGTTTAGGCGTCATTCAGATCTATGTTGCAGTGAGCCAGTAGGTTTAACAGTCAGTCCTGGGGGAGAAACACAGAGGCCGGCTATTTTTTTTTGGGGCGTGGAGGTACTGTGAGTCACCTGGTTCAAATTTTCCCAGGAATCTGGAGAGAATGAGGAATGTCTCCGACTGAGTAGGGAACTGCGCATGTATTCCCGTCGGACACCGTCCCTTACCGCCATCAGAATAATTCTGCAAAGGCTTTTGTCATTCCTGCCGTCATCCACGTACGGCCGTGCAAATTCAACAACCCCCCCCCACCCCACCCCCTCCACCTCAGATGGCATAATAAAGACCGTCACCTTAAACAGGCCAGGATCAAATGTTAAATATTAAACATTATGACCGGAAAGCTTTTAATGGTGGAGAGTCACCACAGCAGGGTTCACCGCATGGGCTTTAATAGAATCGATTCCAGGGTAAACAAACACTCTCAAACGCTATTTCTTTCACTTCCTGTTTGAAGCCCTCGGATGTATCTATGTTTATCTGTTTTCCATTGAGACTGGCTGGGTGAGGACCCCCCCAAAGAGCCAGACTCGGACAGCGGTGGCAAGTCACAATCAGTCTTGTACACTCTGCACGAGGCATGCTGACTAGCCATTTCAAAGGAGTGGCGTCCAATTTACCCCCCGGCCAAACCGCGGGGGCCCTCTCTCTGGAGCAGAAAGAAAGCGTTTCTCTCTGTCATTCAGTTTTGCCGACTTAGCCTGGGCCATTATGCCGTTTTATTACTCTCTCACTCTGTTTATGCACTTTTCTGTTCACTTTGTGAATGGGCCAGATGCTGAATATTTCACTGAAATGCCTCGCCGAGGGGTACGCGTTTTCATCTTTAATACTCAGCGGCGTTAACATCTCTGTTAGAACTAAATGTAAAACTAAACGGCAAGCTGATGTTCATTTACATCTTTAGGAACCTAGTTCTGTTATCCAGGAAACGTCCAGTCAGCCCAAACAGAACATATGATCTGGCGTTGGTGTTTTTTGTTTTTCTCAACAAACACAAAGCCGTAAAAACTCGAGGCTCTGCCGAGGCTATAACAATGTTTGTGCTGGGACTCGGCCGTCGGCTGTGTGTTCCTTACTGGTCAGCTGTAAAGCTGCCCCCCCCCCCCGCCCCCCCACAAACCCAACACGGCAGTACGAGCAGAGAGTACGCATTATGTGTGGAGCAGAACCCGAGAGCTGCATCATTCCGAGCCCCTGAGCCTCCTGCTCCCATCTTAACGTCAGTCTTTCTGGAGAATTCGGCTCAAATTAGGAGAGGGGGAATTTGGGTGAAACGTAAAACTCTTGAGGATGGAGCAAAGACGCTGAAGAGAGCAGGAAGGGGTAATCACTGCCGCCGCTAAGGCAGCGCCTTATGTCCTTCCATGCCACTCCTCTGAATTCACTGGGGGTGGGCATTGACGTGGGCAACAGGTGGGTGGGGTGCGTGCGGGTCACAGAACGAGGAGTCTGATGAGAAAGACCCCCGGGTTCAGGAAGAGCCGCTGCTATTGCTCCTGCTGCGATGATCTCTAAACTGCTCCCGAAAACAAGCAAATCCTGCTGCAGAAGCAGGCAGAATCGTCAGGTGAATTAAACAAAGTCACCTCTGCTGATGAACATATGAGCTGCAAGATTCCAGAGAAGGTAGAAATTAATTTTGTGTATATGTAAATAAATGAATGATTCTCTTCAGAGCTGGCCGGGGATTTAGGAAGAGAAAGGGAAGCTTCATTTGCCAGGGGTCCTGCGTGTGTGTCTGCGTGTGTGTGTCTGCGTGTGCGTGTGTGTGTGTTGAGGGGGCGTGCAGACAAGAAGAGCACTGGATCTACGAGGACGGAGACCCCCGGTGCTGTGAGCCTTGAAGAAAGCCCTCGCCGCTCATTAGCCTGGATGTGGGCCGTGGGATTATGGGCGGCAAAGGGAGATGAGACGAGCCCAAACAAAAGGGGGGAGGGTAGCTTTCGGGCTCCTGAGGGACGAGAGAGAGCATTACGGGCCTCACCTCAAAGCCGCCCCCACCACATACACACAGAATCATTAGGCGAGGGGACACAGCCGGGCGTCTGGGCAGGGAGGCATGCGGCTCCGGAATATTCTGGCACCACAGCCTGATCCTGCTCGCCGCTGGTCGGCGGGCCTTACACCTCACCAACAGGAGATCAAAGGGACCAGCGGAAGGTTATCCAGCAGCATTTAACGTTGTACAATCAGGCTTATTCCCCTGCCTCTATTTTCAGTGAGCGTGGAATGGATCATTAATCCACCCCCCCCCCCACTTGAGACAGCACCCACATTGGTGCGGCGAGGAAGGCAGCACCAGTGCAGGACCACCCAAGGCTGCTGCGTGGTCCCCTCTCCCCTGGCAGTTTTCCCTTTGCGGCCCACTGGCTGCTCGGCCCCACTGGCTGCTCGGCCCCGCTGGCTGCTCGGCCCCACTGGCAGGACCCCGAGGCCCTCGGCTTCCTGCTCCGTCCGCCGGCCACTCAGAGCTTGCCAGTGCCCCACCTTATCTTCCCCCATAAGAGCATTTCCAGGAACTTACTTGTTTTCTTGCTGATTTGTTTTATTTCCCAGAGTGTGCAATTTAATTTGCTCTTTACGTCTTACTAATCAGAGCACGGGATTTTTGTGTTCATGGGGAGAACTCTATATACTCGTTCCCTTTCACAGAAATTGTACTCGACCTTAATAGGCTATCTTATAATTTCACACTTTTCTCTTTTTTTTTTTTTGGTCGTACACGGCTGAGCAGCTCCTGACGAATCCGGAGTTAAGTGTTTACCTCCTGAGCTTAGCGGTAGGATCCAGTGCGGCGCCTTCGCGTGAGGTGCAGTGAGCCCCAGCCCAGAGCCATCTGGCAGGCCGGCTGCTTGTCAGGAAGTTTGCACGCGGGAGTGGCACCTCCCCCCCCCCACCCCCTCCCACCCCCCACCAGCTTCCCCAAAGCTCTCCAACCCGAGGAAGCCAGAAGGGGAATGACGAAGGAAAATAAAATACCCAAAGACCTAACATGGCCTTCAGAACAGGCTCAGGCTGTTTCCAGCTCACGCTCTCATTTTGTTCTCTGCACAGGTGCTGTTACCCCGAGCAACGTATGAGGGGGGGGGGGGGGTTGGGGTCTGCCCCATTTGTATTGGGCTAAATGATCTCCAAAAAGCCCGGCGGCCTGAATGCTCCTCAGAAGCAGCCCTGAGGTGAGAGCGTCACGCCAACCACCACCGTAGGGTGACCTGCTGTCTCGCAGGACGCCGCCGTCCGCCGCCTGCCGCCTGCCGGGACCCGTGATACTCAGAATGCACACAGATAATTCTGTCTGACAGACAACTTCATCACTTCAGCACCGTTCTTCCGAACAGTCCGTCAAAACAAACGAAAAAAACGGCTATCCTGCCAATCAGTGTCTCACCGGAAACATAAACACTCCGTCTGGGCTTGGCCGGGTTTGTTGACGCTAAGGCTCCTTATGGATACATGAGGTGATTTAGTGAGCCAATTAGGCCACTAGCTGCCAGTGGACCAGGCAGGTCTGGTTTGGATCTCCATGGGAGACAGGCAAGGAGACGTTTTGGCAATAGGGGTAGGAGGAGCTTCTGCAGAAAGGAGACACACTTTTATAGGAAGCCCTTTGAAGGTCATGGAGCAAGATGACCTCATCACAAGGCAAAATGGGACGAGAAGGGAAGGAATGTTGTCCAAATGGAGGGAAGTTTGGGAGTGCCCCAGGCCACGCTGGGCTCTGGAGCTCTGTCATGACTGATAATCTACCCTGACAGAAACCACATAAACACACAGGCCAGGCTGGAAGGGCCACACATGGGGCTTGGAGGGTGAGAGGAATGTGCCAGAAAATTATGAAAGAACCCCCATTGTCAGGCGGGCCCCCATAGTCAGATAGGCCCCCATAGTCAGGTGAGCCCAAATGGATTAGCAGGCCCCCATAGTGAGGCAAGCCTCCATAGTCTGGTGAGCCCCCATGGTCAGGTAGGCCCCCATAGTCAGGCGGGCCCAAATGGATTAGCAGGCCCCCATAGAGAGGCAGGCCTCCATAGTCAGGTGGACCCTTATAGTTAAGCGGGTCCCCATAGTCAGGCAGGCTCCCATAGTCTGGTGCGCCCACATGGACAAGCGGCCCCCCATGGCCAGGCAGGCCCCATGGTCAGGAGGGCCCCCATAGTCAGGCAGCGCCCATGGTCAGGAGGGCCCCCGTAGTCAGGAGGGCCCCCACAGTCACGCGAGCCCCCATATTTAGGCAGGCCCCACAGACAGGCAGGCCCCTGTAGGCAAGCAGGCCCCCGGCCGGGAATGGTGAGACAGTCCAGTGAAACAGTCAGACCTCGGTGATTGATGATAAAGGCATGCTGACGGGACGGCGGCACAGCAGAGCATGACTGTCTCTCCTACCAATGGGCGGCACACTGGCTCTCCAGGATTATGTTTACTGTCACCGTAGCAACACTGCACATGCACGTGTGAGTATTATATGATCGATTTCTTCTTTTGGCATTTTTTAGTTTTTTGATTTGTGCCGTTACAGATTTTTATAAAACTGAGTTTTCCCTTGTGGGAATCAAAAATGTGGTTCCAACCATGTCAAAATAACAAGTTTTTATCATGTAATATGTACATACTGTAACACACACACACACACAAACACACACACACACACACAGTGTCAATATTACTTGATAATCACAGTAATGTCTTGCAGCTTTCTTTTTCTCTTTTTCTTTATTTCTTTCTTTCTTTCTTTCTTTCTTTCTTTCTTTCTTTCTTTCGGTTCACACAAGGCTGGACACTCCCAACTGTTATCTACTGCCAGACCAAGAATACAATGCTGCTCTGTGAGGAGTTCAAACTCACAACAGTCTGGTGATAAGACAAGGTACCATGGCATTATGACATCTCACACGTTAGGGGGCGCTACATTAAAGCATTACTTAATTATTCTTCATCAAAAACCTTAATTCTGGCAGCCCACCCTACATTAGATCTCAAGGATTCTGGATGATGCAGGTAAAAGCCCACCCACTCCCCAGGATATTAACCAATGGCACTGGGGGTGAATCCCCCCCCCATATGTCTGCTGGGCCATGTTTGCCTTTGACCTTCGCCCCCCCTCGTTATGAGTCCCACACCCATATCTCAGACACACAGACAGAAGGTTAAGCGTTCCTCCCCCCACCCACGTCTACACGGGAAGCGCCTGGCTCTTCTGACCCCAGGCTGCCAATAAGCAGCCGTCTGACATGCAGCACGTGGACCAGAGGCTCTCTAATGCCTGTTAGCGCCCGTTAGCACCAGGGGCAGACAGTGTATGGCAGCTGGGCCGTGCGTGACTGCAAACCCCACCCCCCTCAACCAGAGCTATATCATCCACTGCAACCCCCCCATCACACAACTGCCACCCCATCCCCTGACCACTGCAAAGCCATATTGATGCGCTTGTTTTGGATGTGTCTGTAGAATATGGGGGGGTGGGGGGGTAATGAAAGAGGGGCTTAAGCAAACCACTTCCTCACTGTAGGGAACAGTACCCCACCCCCCGGAAGGTTTCTGGAGGTAGCCCACATGGAGGGTGAGGCAAGGCGAGGGCGGGGACTTACTGGCACTGTGGGGGCAGGAAGCCGTGCTAAGAGCCCCCAACTGAAAAAGCTGGGTCAGTTTGGTCACATGGATGTTGGTGCCCTGCCATGCCTGTTTCACGTGCTGATTCAGCACACAATATTAAAGTGCGTTTATAGAAATCATAAATAAAAAACATGTTGCACGATGGAGGCAATAGAATCCAAGACATTAGAGGCAGTGAGTACTGGGTCGTTATACAGCCAAGGGCCAGTACTCCAACTGAAATGCTCCAGGGAATGTCAGTTTGCTGTTAGGGGGTGTGGCAGGCTGGGCGGGCTATCCTGAGATTGATTTCTGCCGCAGCCAATCGGGTCTCCCTGAGAAGTCGACTCCTGGAGGTCCATAGGAAAACATATCCCTGAGCCAGTCCATGAAAGCGACTCTAAAAGGTTGCCATCATTCCCCGTGTTGACGTCCGTGTCCAAGCTGGTGCCGCTTGGATTCCTGGGATCACTGGGATTCCTCCTTCTGCCTGACTGGTAGAGGGATAGAGGTGACAGTGATGTGAGTGCGTGTCCGAACGCCAACTGGGACTCTCCTGGCAGATGCAGTGGCCATACTGCACTGACTGAGGAATCTGAGACACTGGGAAGCAACATGTAATTTAACGAAGTATCAAAACAAATTAAATTAGTATAGGCTCTGGAGTGACAGTGTGTGTGCACTCATCAGGGTACACTGACCCATGAGGGTGCCTGTCTTTGTAAAAGGTATAAAAGAGTACGTTTACAGTATTTGTACCTCAAGAACAGAGTGAGAAGGGAAGTGAAGAACAGGTTAAAAAAATAATAATAAATTGGTGTAGATCCTGCAGTTTCTGATCTGCTGCAATACATTATTCCTCTTCATGTTCATATATGGCCCAGACTCAATGGCTGTAAAGGCTTCGCCTCCGTGGACATGGCGAGGGGGTGTAGAGGCCCTCGTTAGCGCAGCCTGAAGCGGATTCTTGGAAGCTAACTAACCACAGGGTGTAGGTCTGTCAGCGGGTTTTCCACACAAAGAAAAAAAGCAACATTATTGCATTAGCTAAACTGACCGTCTGATGAGCTTACTGTTCTGCCATCTGGCCGTGCTGCTCGCAGGAGAGGGGAATGGCCTTGCATAAGGTGTGGCGATATTGGGCCCAGGACATGGCCATTGGGTGGGGACATCTGGGAGATAACCAATCAGCTGCAACTAAGTCCAGCCAACCAATGGGGAACCTGGATCCACTTGACGGACGGGTGTCTCCGTGTTTCCTTTCTCACGCTGCCTGATGCATGGAAGAGGATGTTCCCCTGCTGTCCATAGGATCCCAGTTGGAGCTTCTGTTACGTAAATTTCAAAGTAACCTAAATAAAATCACAGCACTCCCCAGCCCCGCTCAGCTCCGTGTCCTGTGTGCAGCAACAGGAGAGAAATGCTCCAGAATAGGAAATAAGTAAAAACATTATTTTGTATTTTGCTTACATAGAGTTTTACTTGCAGGCAGCACGGTGGCTCAGTGGGTAGGAGGGAAGCCTCATGGTTTGGATCCCGTCTCTGCTTTGCATATGGAGCTGGCAAGTTCTCCACCCTGTGTGGTGCTTGCATGTTCTCCGCTTTGCGTGTGGAGTGCGCATGTTTTCTACTTTGTGTGTAGAGTTTGCATGTTCTCTGCTTTGCATGTGGACTTTACATGTTCTCTGCTATACATGCGGAGTTTGCATGCTCTGCGCTTTGCATGTGGAGTTCGCATGTTTTCTACTTTGTGTGTAGAGTTTGTACGTTTTCTGCTTTGCATGTGGACTTTACATGTTCTCTGCTATACATGCGGAGTTTGCATACTCTGCGCTTTGCGTGTGGAGTTCGCATGTTCTGTACTTTGTCTGTAGAGTTTTCGTGTTCCCTACTTTGCATGTGGACTGTTCTTTGCTCAACATGCGGAGTTTGCATGTTCTCTGTTGCATGCAGAGTTTGCATGTTCTCTGCTTTGCATGTGGAGTTTGCATGTTCTCTGCTCTATATGGGGAGTTTGTATGTTCTCCACTTTGTGTGTGCAAGTCAGTTTGTATGTACTCTTCTGTTTGGGGTTTCTCTGGGTTCTCATTTCGCTGCCCAAAGCTGTGCATCCAGGCCAACTGGTGTCTGTAAATTACCCACAGCGTGTGTGTGTGTCCAGCAATGGCTGTTCTGTGCTGCCTAAGATAAATTCCAACCCCCCCCCCTCCAAAAAAAATAAAAAATAATAACCCTGTACTGGATAAAAAAAAGGAACACTGATGGATGTATATTTATGCCTATGCTAACAGTTATATTGCCATAAGGAAAACTTTTCAATTGTAAATGGGATCATTTGTATTTATTTAAGTCAAAAGCATCAGAATCAGTTGTTACTTACATACAGAATAATGGACAGGGAATGTTTTAGTGTTACCTTTCAGTTAGAGGCCGACTTAGACCACAGGCCCTGAAGTTTGTGATGAATGATTCCCTTTGCACTCTGAAAAAAAAAAAAAGCTTTCAGGATCAGGAACTACTGAATACAGGCGGGTACCTGTGTGTAGAGATGCTGTGGTGGGGGGTGGGGGGGTGATTCAGGACACGGGGCCTCTGCTTACTTCAGTAAGCCGACGTCGTGTGGCTACCGCACCTGCACCCCTACCTCATGCCCTAATGTGTCCTCCACCATCAGGCGTACCAGGCGAGGATAAGCGCCAATGAAGTTCACACCACAAGCCCCCAGAGGAGCCCAGCCAGAGTGATCTCTGACCCTCCCGTCAATAATTACTTAATAAACCTCTGCCTTTGGCTGAATGTTAATCTCCAGAAAGCACTCAAACTCCGGGGCCGCGCGGTGCACATTTTGACATGTTCTCGTACGGCTCTGAACAAAAGGATTTTAATACATGGGGCTTGATGTGTATAAGAGGCCAGGATGATGGTTTTTAATACAAAAATCTAAGCACCTTCTCTGGCTGTTAATGAATTACTAAATGCCAGGAGAAACTGATTTCATCCGTATTCACTGTAACCCATCAAACCTGGAAAATAAGTAATGTGTTCCTTGACAGATCAATGACCTAACCAGGATGTAATATGTGCAAATATCTGTGTCACAGTATCATTGGCACGGGAAAGATAATCTGCATCAGCCCGGCAATCGAGGGGGGGGGGCCTGTGCTGTGTGCGTCCTGTACCGCAAACTGCCCCGGGGGGGACGCCGGCAAGGGGAGGCGTCCAAATGCGTGTTTCCACCGTTTGTTCCTGCGCGCTTCTGAAAGCTGCCCGTAAATCGCGTAATCAATCGGAACGGCGGAGGTAACAATGTCGCCTTCGATTAGGCGCCGTATCGCCGATGATGGATAGGCGCCGCCTCCCATTATCGCTCAGCTGCGTATCAATAACAATGTTCCGCCGCACTGCTAATACATTTTATCATTAGCAGGTGTCTGTTATCGGGGTTGAATGAATTCTATGAACAAATCCTGCCCTGTCTCCTCCACGTCAGCTACTGGACCTGCGGTGGCAGATTATGGAGGACTTCAGCTGAGTCCGAACTCTCTGCCCGCGGTCACCTGGGCTGTTTCTAGGTGGCCCAGTTTACCCCTGTGGTCCTGAAGTTGCTCATAGCGTGCGGCGGCATGTGAGTGTGTGCCCTGTGATGGACTGCCCCCACCCCCGCCTGCTGGCCCACGTTTCCACCATGACCCTGAACTAGAGGTTGCGGAAGATGAATGGATGTCCAAACACAGACAATAAGGTATGATAAATGTAAGAGGGGGGGGGGGGTGAGCAGGTGCCTTCTGTCATCCCAATGAAGGCTGGCGACAGACAGCCCATAAAACTGAAACAAAGCTGCGGCTGATATGGAAATGACACCCCCGCCACCCAACATTAGCCTCTTAGCCTGTAAGTAGGCCTCCTCCCAATCTGAGCTGTGGTCATACACAATCCATTTGATTTACATCTGTGTCCAATATCCTCGAAAGCTCTGGGGAACTTCAAAGCGCTCGGATTAATCAGCCTGTTGATTCCAGGCCTGACTTTGATGAGATCCACCTCGCTACGGCAGGCCGGCGGAACACGGTGACCTTTTGGCATCCGTCACAGCCTCAAGCGGCATAACCCAGAACGCGAGCCCGAAAAAGCTGCTCTGGAATGCAGTCAGCCAGACTAGCCCAACACATCAAACAGCACCCGGGGGCCCAGACTGAAGCGACCAGCGGGGAGGGGGGGGGGGCGGCGGAAGTCACCCATAGCCCAGCGGGCCTCCTGACCCGAACAACACCTTCAGACCAGTGGCCCGGCCTTCGTGGGGAAGAACAACTGACTCTGC
>JAABNY020000034.1:22196281-22216117 GCA_015164015.2 Brevimyrus niger
CGCCCCATGGGGGGGGGCGGGGGCGGGCGCTCAGCGGGGGGGGGGGCAGTTAGTACTGCAAAGCCTTTCACTTGTCGGGGAGGTTGTTAATATGCTTATTTTAGTTGCTGGGATAGTTCATTAATACACAGCAACAGCTTGTGGATCCATATAGCTGGTTATTCCTGTTGAGGCTGGTTGAGTACTGGGGTAAATGGTGGTCCACTTATATCCAGCATACATATACAAATACAATACAAATGTATATACATATTCATGTATATACATTTAGCACTGAATTTACATTTAGCTGTGAATATATGTTTAGTAGTGCATATACATGTACCGGAACACAAGACCAGGACAGAAGATTCTGAGCTACCAAGTTTATTAGGGGTGAGACAGAGAGAGGTCAGAGGTCGCATCGGGGTCTATCCAGGAATCCGTCCGTATAGATCACCTGAAGCCAAAACGTGTCCAGATCCAGGGGGGAAGTCACGGGGAGGGCGACAGGAAGGAGGGCAGGCAGGAGGTGTGGGTAAGTCAGGGAGGGCCAGACGGATGAAACCTAACTGCGGGGAAAACAGAGAGTTGGAGCTCTCAGTAGTGACATGCCAACAATACCTCAGACGGACTTGTTGCCGGTGCTGGGCTCAAATAAGGAGTCTTATCATTCAGTGGGCAGGACCAGCTGTTGTTGCCAACGTCAGAAGTGGACGTGCCCGGGTGGGTGTGACAAATTGTTAGCTGTGAATATATGTTTATTAATGTGTATATATTTAAACATTGTACATGTATGTACGTTTTGCAGTGTATATAAGTTTAAGCAGTGTGTGTACGTTTAGCAGTGTATTTACAGTACGTTTAGCAGTACGTATCCGTTTAGCAGTGTGTATACATTTAGCAGTGTATTTATGTTTAGCAGTATATTTATGCTTAGCAGTGCGTGTATGTTTAAAAGTGTATTTACGTTTAGTAGTATATTTATGTTTAGCAGTGTATTTACATTTAGAGGCATATTTACATTTACATTTAGCCTATTTACATTTAGAGGCGTACTGTATTTACATTGAGCATCTACAGGCCTTTTTAAAGGTTAGGTTCAAGGTACTGCATGAGCTCCTTCAAAAGTGCACAGTGCAGTTCCTCCTGCAGACCCTGTGCTCCTCACTGGCCTGGAGGTGTGGGAACGGCACCGTAAGACGCAGCCCTGACCCTCCTGGACTGCCTCCATCGCTATCCACCTGCCTGTATTTCAGTGAAGGAACCCGAGGAGAGCCCCCCCACCCCTTTTAACCCCGCCCCCCCAGCACCACTTTTCCGCTTATCTGAAAGTAAGATGGCCTTCACACATTTACAAAGACAATCCCCACCAAGTGCTGTTAAACGTTCCTGATACAAGAGGTCTGTTTTAAATTTTCAGGTATTTATTCATGATTTGCGAAAGCAGGAAGAATGTCCCCCCCGCCCCAGGCCAGACGTTTTGTGGTTCTGTGTAACCCGAACCCAACACCCTGCCGGTGTCTGACTATATCCACTCTCCCTCCTCCTTGCTCCTCATGGTTGAACTATTTCTTGGTTCACGACCCTACCGCCTTTCCCTGCCGTTATGCCGCCCCCCCATTCCACCCAGTCTTCCGGTCTCTTGGCTGCCTGACACACCGAGGGCCGATGGCGGCTTCTCCTGCGGCTGATCGAGGCGGCCTCTCCGGTGAAAGGGCGACTTGGCCGTACACATTTATGCTCACATATAGATGTATGAGGCCGAATAACGTGACTTAAAGTTTGTTTTCAATAAGCGTGCGTTCGGAGGCTGTTTATCTGGCCTCGACGGCTGTACCCTCGTTAACCCTGAATCCACCCTAGCAAACGCCTGTCTGCTTTTAACTCCGCTTTCGCTGTGAGGTCCTGGGCCCGCATGGCCTTCAATGTATGTCCGCACTCTGAAGTGCTGAACGGGGGCTTCCCAGCCAGCACTATGCTGCCTTTCCCCAGTCTCTGAGTTGGGGGGGGGGGGGATGTTTCTTTTCAGGATCACCCCCCCCCCCACCCCCGTTTTTCCGGGCGGCCTCCTTCTCCATCTGCAGTTGAACCTTCGGTTAACATCGTGTTCTCATGACCGAGTGGGTCCACAGCAGAAGACCCCCCCCCCCAACTTCACACAATGCTGGTTTTTCAGACCCCAGCTCGGAGCTAGTGGTGATGCTATGTTGCCTAGGCCTGAATTACCCATAAGTCCCCACTACAGAGTGACTGCAAGTTCACCATTTCATTGTTATCAGAGATATCTAATCACCCCCCCCCCACCCCAAGAACACAGAGAGAGAGGTGCCTTCTGCTCCGACACCAGCCCTGACACAGCAGCTCCCATACGGCAAGCGTTTTAAACGTCCGCATTCCAAATCGTGCATTACACATGCACTGTTGTCACTCGTGACTTTGGACAGCATGTCGGCAACCTGGCCCGCGCACACTGACATCTGACACCCCTCCCTGAAGCAGCGTTCCATCTGTTAGGGTTTGATTTATGTACATGTAGTGTGGGAGGGGGTGCCTTGTCGACACCCCCAGCCCACCACCACCCCCTCGGTCATACGATCCGTGAATGCGTGAAACAGATACCGCAGCCAGTGGTCACATGTGAGTTGTATTAGCGGTGGTCTTGAAAGGAGAGGCTCGGGGTGAAGGCTGCAAGCAACGCCTGGTGCCTCGCCCGCTTCCTGTCCTCGTGTTTATCTGTTACTCCCCTGGCCTTCGCAAGCCCTGCAAAAAAAATATCAAAAAGCAGGGTCACACTGTTGACTCTCCCAATTCCAGCAGCTTCTGGAACAGTCTGGCCAAACCCCTGTGTCCACTCACCGCGACCGCAAAATTAACAAACAAACACCGTTGACCTCCAAAACGCTCCAGTCTGTTTCGCTTGTATAAATGAAACGGTCAGGGCTGATTTTCCACGGGAACCACTGGAATCCCGTTCAACCCCTCCCCCCTCAGAGTGCGGGACCTGTTTTGTTTTTTGCCCATAAACATGCAGCCCTGGAGAATGGCGTGTTAAGGACCGAAACCAATGGTTCTCCACACTTTCCAAGAGTTCTGCAGACGCTTAATTTATGTGCGCTCCCGGCCGTGCATGCCGTGTCCTCTCCTAATCAAACAGATAATTGTGATGCGTGCTCTCTGCCTTCCCAGAGTGCACTTGCTGCTTCTGCAGAGCACGCGCTAATTGTCAATTAGCCCTTCGGTCAGGCTTTATGTAGCCTGACTAGGGGGCACCGCAGAAAAAAATATTTTTTTTTAAGGGAGATGAGACTTCCGGTGAGGCACTGAAGAACGAGGCAGCAAACGTTTTACTGCGATACCTGTTGACACTTATTGGAGTCCCGCATGTCCGCTCACTCCTGAGAAAGGCACCGCAGCACAACCACGCTTTAATTCGAAACACCTGCTCCAGGAAGTGTCCCTGCTAGGAGGGGGCTTGGCAGGTGGGGGGCAGTGGAGGCTGGCAGAGGCCATTTCGCCCGGAGGAGGAACACAATCACCCAGCTTACAGGTCTTCAGGTTCAGAAGCCATGATGAGGTGAGTCCGGTGTAAAGCCATATTTTCAGGGATGGTAAATGCAGTGCGATGGGATGAATATCCCACAATCCTTTTGGCTACTCTGTCAGGTCTCGGAATCCCATCTTCTCCCTGTCTGTGCCTCTATTTCCAGTCAATTGCCCCCAAGGCGACAGGATTGGCATCGCCTTACCCCCGAGGAGTACATGGCACGTCCCCAGCTCACTCAGGGCACTGGGTGACACGATTGGTCAGGGAGTCCCTCCCAGTGACACCCTACACCTGCTCCGCATGTCTGCACCTGAACCGGAAATGCGCGTGAGTCTGCATGTGACACACCTGTACATACACGCAGACATGTGTAGACGGTATATGCTGAGGTACATACACACATGTCTGGGCACGCGCTGACGGTTCAGCTTGGATTGCATCAGCACTGTGCACGCAAGGGGGGCAAAACTCGCCCTGGCGAATCCACACTTGCGGCGCAGGAAGAGGAACTGCTGCTGGAGGTGCGAGCGTCCAGCCCCGCCCCTCCCACTGGGCGTCCTCCAGGAGGAAGGTCGCGCCGTGACTTTTGGCACTTGCAGCTGCAAGTGTGATAACATGGGCTCAAGGTGGTGTGTTTCTGGCCATGCTGGCTTTCCTGCCACACCACCTTCCCTGCGGCTCACAGCTTTGCCCTGACAGATCTTTCCAGAAACTCTGCTTCCCCATGATTTATTTCCCTCTTCTTCTCCCTCTTCTTCTTCTTATTATAATTATTATTTGCCACCATTTTTGACACATTACACTTTGGTAGAGTTGACTTTAGACTGTTTACTCTGGATATACTGTTTACTCCGCAACTCCAGTCGGGTCGTTTCTAACTCCATGTACCATTTGTGGCTGCTTGCGTTCCCTAACCGCGGCCGCTGCCATGTTTGGAGGGGCGCCGCTCTGGTGAGATCCAGCTGGCTGAAGTCAGGGATGTGACAGTAGCTGACTGAAACAATGTGGAGCTGATTGCGTACCACATAGGGGCTGAACTGGAACTCCGCTGGGAGGGTCCGCAGCCTGTCCCTTCCTGTGCTCACAGTCTTTGACTTTCTGTGCTCATAACCCATGTCTGCCTTTACCCAGATTCTATTCCTTCCTGTGCAAAGTCTTGGAGTTCCTGTGCCCAGACTCTGTCCATTCCTGTGCAAAGTCTTGGAATTCCTGTACCTAGATTCTGTCCCTTCCTGTGCTCACAGTCTTTGACATCCTGTGCCCAGACTCTGTCCGTTCCTGTGCAAAGTCTTTGAGTTCCTGTACCCAGAATCTGTCCCTTCCGCTGCTCACAGTCTTTGACTTCCTTGTACCCAGATTCTATTCCTTCCTGTGCACATAGTCTTTGACTTCCAGTGCCCAGATTCTAACCCTCCCTATGCTCAGTCTGACTTCCTGTGCCCAGATACTATCCCTTCCTGCACTCAAAGCCTCTGCCTTCTTATGCCCAGATTCTTTCCCCTGCAATGTCTTTGAGTTCCTGTGCCCAAATTCTGTGCTTCCCTGTGCTCGCAGTCAGTGCCTTCCTGTGCCACCAGCCGGTACCTCACTGCACAGCCAGATTTGAATCTGCAGTGGTGCCTTGGAACATTTTAAAGATGAGCTGCTCCGGACAGTAACGCCTTCCCACGGGAACCAAGATAAGAGGCTGATTAGTCGCCTTTGCTGGGGAATTGGGTCTTTAGCAAAGTGAGCTAATCACGTCTCTTGTCAGCGAGATTGTGCTGGGTTACAAGACATGAGATTAAGCCCCCGCTGAATCACCCTGCTTACAGTGAGATGTATTCGGGGCGGGATGAAACCAGCGCGGAGGCTGTAAATCAGCGCTTTTCTGTGGCTAAATAGCAAGACGTGCGATTTCCGAGTGATTCGCCTTTGACAGAGGATACCATTCCACTAAACTACAAATTTAATTTGCTCTCCTTATATTGCTTATCCCAATGCATTATAATGTCATTAGCGGGAACAATCTGCGAGTCATACAATCCAAAGTGGGAATTTGCGGAAGTGCGTAATAGGATTTGCAGCACGCGCGCACACACGCAAAGACAGGCGTGAGTCATGGCAAGGTGGTCCCTTTCTCTGATGAACCCAGGCTCCACTATGAGGCTGAAAAAATTGATGGGAGGCTGCGGGGCAACACCTGCGATCACCACGTTTCATAAATAGTCTCTCTCTCCCCAGTGGCACAGTCTCTCTGCTGTGCCCAATGGGGCCAGGAACCGGTTTCTGTGAGGGGAGTGATTGATTTTCCCAGCGGATTTGGGTTGAGCCTCTCTTCTAAGTGCCGAGGCCCAGATGGGCATGACGCGTAATTACACTGCTAACAGCGAATTAACTGGGATGCTAGTTAGGTTGTTGTTACCCAAATGAGTTAGTGAGACCTCACTATGTCTGATACGCAGGGTACCTCTGATGGCCTCAGAGTTAGACAATCATCCACCTTCAATTACAGTGTTTTTTGCATTGTGAGGTACAAGGACAGAAAAAGTGTACGCAAGAGCCTCGACATACAGCGAGTCTGTGTCAGCCAGAAAACCATCATGGCTGCCATCTAAGAGTTCAAAATGCTGACACACACATAAACGCTCAGGAAAGGCAGAGAGTGAAGCCGGTGTTTGTTTGTCAATTCACTTTTGCTAACGCTTCAGCGTGGGAAATGAATTTAGCACAGAAGAGGCGTCGTCCTTAATAGGCCGCATTTCAACACCGTTGCTATTATTGCTGCTGCAGTCATGGTTTTGGGGGCTTAAAATCCCTTCTGTGCTCTTTTAAGCGGCACGGATCAGTGCAAAAAGAGACACCTCACCAATGGCGAGCCTTCAGACATTTTTACAGTCCCCCACGGGGCATTTAAGTCACACGAGAGAGAGAGTGAAGAGAGTGCTTAATGGAAAGGTTCGGCCTTGCTTTCAACCAGCGTGCCAATGTGGGGATCGTTAATGCGTGACCGTAGCGGGTTAACCCTGGAGCACGACGTCTGCTAAGCGAATTAGCCGTGCAGCAAAATAATAATGATAATAATAACGAGACGTAAACATCACCTCACGGGTGGGCCAGTTCCACTGGGGTGTCCAAGGAGGGCCATGTCTGATTATAGGAGTCCACAGAAGAACGAGATTCAAGAACAAACTCAAGAATCAAGGCACGATGATTTTGTTTTCTGCTACGGTATTATTATTATTACGAAATTACACTGCCGTCACTGAAGACCCCTATAACAGCCTCGAATGAGTCATCGATCAATCTTTATCACGTCAGCCCAGATCGTCTCTGACGACGGAGGATGGAAAGGAAACCTTAAGTACCCCAGACATGGGGATGGGATTCAATCTAGAATGTCAATGCCGCCACCCTAAATTGCATGCCCATCACCACAATAGAGTTTCTGCCTTCTGCGGCCACCGGCTTAAAAATGCATATCGTGGGAGACATTCCTCACGCAAATTAAAATATCGGACACGTCGGGTGTCTGTTTTTTCCAAGGAGCTTGGCAGTGCATCTAGAGAACAGAGGGTCTCTCCCTACAGCTAAAAACAGTGGGTCTCTCTCTACAGCCAAAAACATAGGGTCTCTCCCTACAGCCGAAAATGGTGGGATTACATCCAGTGAGGTGTCCCAAGAGATGACTTGACATGTCTTATTTTTGATTATTTGAAAAGACAGGAAGCGCCCCCAAAAATTCCTCACATGTTTTGGTCCTAGAAGGAACACAGAACAGCGCCGGCATCTGAGATCGATGTCAGCGGCGAGAGCGCCGTTTGGCCCAATTTGGAAACAAAGAAGGCAGCATTGACGTTACCAGAGAGCACAAAATTGATTAATTGGAAAAGCAGTTGGAAGAAGATGTAGAGACTCAGGGCTGAGATGGTTTGGGCCGATGGCGCCTTGCTGTAATATTCACTTTGCGGACAATCCCAGCATATGGACGGGACGAAACGCCGGGTCTTCATGTTGGAAAGGTGGTACTCCTCATCATCCCAGCTGCACTTGGGAGGGGGGGGGGCTTTAAAGGGGCGATGAGCTCTCTGGTCAAACTGACCGTTTTCTCAAAGGTTATGCTTAGAAGCCCTCTGGACCAATTTTTTAAAAAAGGAGATTATCAAAGGGAAAATAAAGAAATTCACCTGAAGGGGGGGGGGGGGGGGAGCTTTAATCAATAAGGCTATGCATCTGGTAGTGGGCGGGAAAAGGTAGCAATAATTGGGCTCACCAGTATTGTAGACCGCATTCGCATTTGAGGCTAAACAAGCGAGATCGCCCCATAACAAAAGCACACAAAGCTCCCCAAACTCCTCACGGCTCTGCCTGCGGAGCACAGAGAGGACCTGCAGGGGCTCATTACATTAGGGTCTGCAGCGCACAGAGGCCTGAAAGCTCAGGACTGTTCAAATATCCACTTCCTGTGAGATACCCATCCCTCTACACACACACACACACACACACACACACATCCACACACACATACACACACACACACACACACACATGTTTGTAATTATATTGTTGTCGGGACTCTTCATTCATTTCTATGTGACTCTAATCCCAACATGAAGACCTTCACCCCTACCGAGCCCTGACCGTAACCATAAATAACCAAACAAAGTGTCACACATTTGGCATTTTTAGTTTTTTGATTGTATTCACAGATCTTTGTGGAAATCTGAAAAATGGTCTCCGCAATGTCAAAATAACAATTTTTACTACATTGTGAGAAACTCAACAATGTAATATAAAACTAATCTACAGACACACACACACACAAACAGACACTCTATCTCTGCACATAGACTAAGAATGTTTTTTTCCTCCACCAGAGGTGGCGCTCTTCTTGGGTTATTACTCAAGACCAGATCTCATGAGACAAGACTTTGTATCCATTTGCATTTTTTTTTATCACATTCATTGGATTTTTTGTTTGTATATTTTTTGCCAGCGCTGGCATTCTCCTCTATTTGCAGGGATGTAAACATTCACACATATCAAGGTTATCTCAAATATTGGTTTCCTGAGGGCAGTTGATTCCTTTACCTTCAATGCAGACCCACAGCCCCGGAACACTGCACAGGAGTGTCTATGTGAGGATGTCACAGGTCTCACTGCGCTGCAATGCGCTGAGGAGGGGCTTTTTGCTTTCATCCGAAGTGGCCCATTACTTTTAGCCAGAGGATTCACTGGAGTAAGTCAGTTGGGGATTTAAAAACAAGACCCAGGCTGGGATGTGAACCAACAAACTTCCATCCTTCACGACAATACCAGCTGTTCCCCTTCCTGCCCTTCCACTCACGTGCGAGGGTCAGTCTGGTCCCTGGCAGTAAGAGGGATCTCCGCACTCTCCGATTTGCCTCCTGGAGCTCCTGAAAGCCAGAGCAGGCCTCAGGGTCTCATCTCCTGCGTTCGCCGCGGGCAGCAAACGCAGACAAATGAGGGGAAAGTCAGGCCCCTCCAGGACGACGACTTACCAAGGTGACCGATTATTTTATTGTTAAATTTGTGCCAACTTCTACCTTCGATTCTTACATCCTCCACTTAGGGGAAAAAAAAAATATTTTCTGTTGTTTACGTTCGCTTTTGCCTCCTCAGGCGGTCATAATCCCACGTCACATCTCACGCTCAGGAAAAGAGCAGAAGTAAAGAAATCTAATTAAAATGTTACACTTAAAACTATCGATATGTACAAACTTTACAAACTTCAAACGACTGCTTTAATAGGTCTCCTGGGTGGGGGTGGGGGGAGGAGGTTTCCATGGACACAGGGCTTGAAAGGAACTCTGAATCATCTGGTCCATGAGCTTCCATTTCCACAGACTCTCGTGTTCACGATGGGGCACGACGAACCACCATTATGCTGCTAACAGGTTCTGGTTTCCGCCGGCATTATGAGCCTGATTCAGACCTCGATAGTTTTGGAAGCGTTTGACCCTCACTGTGGGCGTGACCATTGAGATGTAGCCTTTTTCTTACTGGGAAGTGATTATCCCTCAGCAGTGTTTGAACTCGCCTATCCCGGCCCAGCCTCACGGGAGCTGCACACCCTGCCCAGATTCGCCCCCTCCGCAGAGACCTGCCGGCCACTGTCAAACTGCGAGCTTTGTCCTCCTCTCCAGGAGATCCTACCACATTAAAGAGGGACGTGCCCCCATCCCCCCCCCACACCCACACCCATTTCCCTTTTCCTCCTCTTTCTCTCTCTCTCTGTCCCACAAGGAACTCTGACAGCGGAAATGATGAGGTGCGTCACTCTGCAGGCTTGGGGGGGGGCATCGCCTGTGACATGCCGCTCAGCGTCCGTCGCTGGGGGGGCCAGACCTCACCCCGCGACTCACAGATTTTCCCGTGGCTGCGTTTCGACCGCGGCGTGGGGCTCCGCTTCTCAGAAATATCCTCCTTCCATCTGTGCTGGATCTTTCACGTTGCTGGCTATTATATTTCTTAAAAAAGTCCATCTTTCTGTAACTAAGGCCCGTACAGAAATAGAGTCAGCCGTGAACGGCATAATGCCGCAGTAAGGGCAGACGGAGGCCCTCTCGGCGGGGTGATAATGAGGACCAGCATAAACGTCCAGTTTGGCTTCGGGATTCAGGGCTGTCGAACACGGAATTCATAACAGTACAGAGGCAGAGATGAATACAATGAACCTCCATACATCTGGACAGCAAGCACTCAGACAATGGGCTGGAGTCTCATCTTTGATTAAAGCCCCCCCCCCCAACTCTGCCAGCTCCCCAGTGGACCGACCCTCTCCTCTGTTCCCCTCTCATAATCAGAGGACCTCAGAGGAGAAGCATTAAGGCATTAATAATGAAATGAGTGAGCGGTACATTCCTCGTCACCCTCCCAGCTGTGTTCATTTCTTCTGCGTTCATCACTGGCCCAGCCCTGACTTGAACAGAGGGTGTGATGGGTTTCAGACCACCGGACGACCGTCGGCGGTAGAGCTCTGCTCTGCAGCCGTCGGTGAACATTCCCTCCATGTCCGTTCATCATCAAGCGGCCCGTCATAAGGAGCGTGGGCGATGGGTGCGCTGGCCCTGCCGTGTTTGGTCCCCGTCGGCTACGCCCGCGTAATGTATTATAATCGGCCCGCTAATACATTAGCAGCACCCGCAGCCGGCCGTCGCATTAATAGCCCGTGGAGGCTGCCAAAGGGCCCTTAATGTGAACATCCTCCCAGGACAATTACCGCGGCACTCACACCGGACGCAGGCAGGCCGCGTGGACGCCTATGTGTGCCCCATTAGGCCCCAGTGGATGAGTTAGCGTACCTCAGGATTAAATCGGTCTCCGGAAAGGGGGAGCCTAGCATTTAGGCACCCAAATTCATCACTCCCGTCAAGCACAAAGCGGAGATGCTGTGAGTCATGGTGTTTCTATGTCCCTCAGTGAGGGACTGATTCACGTTATACTCAGCATATGAGTGCCCATCCCCCCCCATTTCCTGCTCCAGGTCCATCTCACTGTCACACAGGGCCCTCTGCAAATGGGGCAGCAAATTAATGGCCTGCTCATTTTTAGTTTTGAGGGGTGAAAAGGGTGGCTGCTTCAGGCCGGTTCTCCGCATACCCCGCCAGCCTCAAAGAATTCCTTCCAGAAAATTCCTCGGACCCCAGCACAGCACCCTCCCATCCTGCCAAAGTGACAAGAGCCATTACTGTCCTCCATCTTATGGATTTGGGAGTATGTATCCAATTCCACTGTATCTCCCTCCCCCCCCCCAAACTCCATCCCCTTTTTTGTGGTTTAAGACGGCGGTTTGTCCTTCCCGTGCCTGCGCCGTTCACCCCCAAAGTGCACTCTGTCACACTGCAGTTATCGGTAATCGCTCCACCGCTCTATAACGTATATAATTTCCACAGCCATTTTCTCCTCCTCCTCTGGAGCTTTTAGGAAACCGCCAGCCGTTGTACCGCTCCCATAATAATACTGATTTCCATGGGGACGAAATTTGGGGCGGTTGGGGAGGGGGGGCTCCAGATGCACCAAGTGGCCAATGGGGACCAACGATCGTGAAGTACTCCTTGCAATTAAACCAATCACAGCTTAACTTTGACGATTTAGTGGCGGTATGATGAAAGTGCAACAGATTCGTTATGTGCGTTTAACTTTGCTGCTGTGCATTAAAATCCCGTTTATAAACATGAATCATGTGTATAGTGAGTAGGTAGCGGGTGAGTAGTGGTTGTGTAGCGAAAATGTAGCAAGTGTGTAGTGGTTGAGTAGCGAACATGTAGCGGGTGGGTAGTGGTTGTGTAGCGAACATGTAGAGGGTGTGTAGCATGACAGTGGGGAGGCAGTGCAGAGAAGTTTGGCGGGCGGCGAGCGGCACATCTTTGACATTTACGGCTCCTACGAGGATAAATTAGCTGTCGGGTTAGCGCTGTGTTTTGGGAAATGCTCTGTGTGACGGAGGGGAAAGTGGGCGGGACAGACAGACGTGACCCGCATCTCAGAGGAAGGGAAACTGAAAAACAGACGGCAGCAGAATGAGTTCAGCGGTAACACCTACAGCAAGGTCGGCGGGGTGTGGGCTCCGACACAGATGGGACACATGGTCGTGATTTGGATTTGGGACGAGCACTCCTGTCATCGCCGCCAAACCCGACCCGATCAGTCAAATGAGACATCTGACTCGCAGGCTGCTGGAATGGGCTGACCGAGCTTAAGCGCTGTGATGTCAGCGTAGGGCGTAATGCAGAGGGGGGGGTGGGGGGGGAGGGGCTGACTCACTGCAGGCCCCACCCGGAATAATACCAGAGCAATATATAAAACTTACCAGTTGCGGGGATTATACACAGCTCTTTTATAAAGTTTCCAGATGGTCCTGCAGCTGGATGAATGGGCATCACAGTCCAGCACCTTCTTCCCACCATAGGCTATTCAAAACATGTTTATTTTATGGTCTCCAAAACCAACAAACCATCCAAGTCTGCGGTCAAAAGCCGCTCTTACATGTCGCCTGCAAAATCTGCACCAAAACCTCCATTTTAGATGCCACTTTACAGGAAAGTAGTTCTGTATTTCCTAAGATAAAACCCAGTTAATATTCCTTTGTGGGCTTTCCTGTCTGGGTCAGGGTACCGTGTCAGATCCGCCGTGGTTGCAGGCTGGGGAGGCAATGCCCACCAAATGTGGAAAGTTCCGATTCATGAAGTACAAATCCAGCCCAAGGTTTTGTTTCAATCAACCAGTTGGGTATAAAGCCTGTGTCAAAATTTAGAGGCTGTGTCCTTCTACGGCTGCATTTAAGGATCGAATGCGTCACAGCAGCGCAAGAAGGCTCCTTCAGATACAGTCTAGTGATGCATCCTTCTTTTGCTGAGTCAAGAAGGATCCACTTAATGAATCCTTTGCTTGCGGAGCAGTAAATAGAGTGTGTCCGGGCTAGGCGATAGAAGTGGGGCTTCGTGGCACAAGGGGAAGAGCAGGCACAGCTGGTGACACAAATGGGAAATTATCCGTATGCCAGACCATCCCATTTAACAAGACTTTCTGTTCGACCTTCAGGATGCGAACCTTGAATTTGGACACATCCAAAGAGTCAGTCATAGAGTACTCAACTGGTTGGTTGAAGGTAATCCTTCATCAGGATTTATACTTTCTGGATCTAGGCTTTCCCTCTCTGATGCCCACCCAACACAAACAGACCAAATTTATCCAATCATTGGTAATTTAACAGAATTGTCCCTATCCCCTATCAACTTTTGCCTTTGACCCCCCCCCCCCCCCAGGGGCTCGCAGGATTGAGCTGTGCCATACATAGCAGAGCTCTGATATTCTTTTCTCCTCAAAAAATGTGGTCAAGCTGTGACACCCGAACCACAAAATACAGGCACTCCTGTTGTGCTTTGAGTCCCCTTCATACAGGCAGCCATCATTCATTCTGTTTACTTTGCCCTCTCCAAGGACAGTCGCAGAACACCTACCCTACCTACCCTCCCACCAAGTTATCCAGCGTATTCAGACGCCTTTGAATTCCTCTCATCTGTGGATCATGTAGTTCTGTCCCTCATCCCATGTGCGGATCTAACATCAGCCTGACAGACTGACAGCTTGTCTGCGTAGCTGCGAATGATGAGAAAATTCCAGAATTCTGTTAAAGCTGTACGAGACAGTGGAAGTGAAGCCTTCAAAGCGGCCTGTCAGTCATGATGGGTCTACCTCACATGCCGTTAGTAAATTGATTGGCTGGATTAAACCTGGAGATGACAGACATCTTAAGGTTAACCTCGCTCTCTGTGGCTGTTCAAGTCATATTCCTCCCTACATCAGGATGCCGCATTGGTATATAAGGCGTATTCTCACAACGGTCGCCATCTGTCCAGAAATGACAGCGTAAGCAAACATGTGCTGGAGGAGCTCATCTGTGGGCTGGATCTGAGAAGCCAAGTGGACAGGAAACGTCAAGGCATCGGGCGTCAGGGCCTCCGTCGGTCGTCTGCCCTCCAGAGACGGGCCCAGCGGCTCGCGGGAGGCCCGGGGTCTCGCTGTAGCGCTGCGCCAGAAGCTGGGTTAGCCGGCAAAACTGGCAGGAGGAAAGCGGCTGCTCGCCCACCTCGGTGACCTGGCTAACTAGCTTCACGCTGGCCGGGAACCGCATGACGGGAAAAGGCGGCTTTCGCTCGTCGCTGTTTTTCTCCCAGGATCAGGATCACATGACCTTTCGCTTGCAAAAACAAAATGGAGACTATACACTAGTAAAGATGAACTCTTCTTTTCCGGTCTAAAGGCAGTGGAAATGGTTACAGAAAAGTACAGTAGTTAGCAGCAGGTGGGATGGTGCATAAAAATGAGATTGAAACCTAAAGCTTCCTGGTTCCAACCCATGAGGAGCCCGCCGCTGTTCTGCTGAGAATTCGCTCAGGCTAAACCATGCCAACAAGACATTGCCTGTTTATGAATTAAACACTTTAACACTTTTCACAGCAGTGTCAACCAAGCAGCTAAATAAAGGCATTAGGGGGAGAGGAACACAATGCAGAACAATGGAATTGAAGGCAGATAACGAGTGAGCGAGGGAGAGGAAATCAAACGGAGCCGTGGGCTGCCAGCGCGGTCCAACCAGCGAAGCTGTAAATCAGTGTGAAAGGACGAGCTCGGTCTTGTCCAGCCCTGTCCATGGGGTCCTCCAGTCATCAGCACAGGGGCTTCAGCCAACGGGAGGCTCCGGTGTTGACGTGTGATGAGGAAGCACGTGGACAGGGAGCTCATCCCAAACATTTTAGTGAGCATTTGTGGAGACTGAGCAGGGGCGTCACCATTCACTCCTTACTCACCATGAATTCAAACCCCTGCCCTCCTTCACCTCCTCCTTCCCATCTGAGCATGATATTAAGTTAAGGTGAACATCCCGCTTGAGAAACTTTAATACGAGTGACCTTCATTTCTGATAAGACAAGTCTGGAGTTTTAAACTGCTGGCTGTAAAATACTGCGAGGACCATTAAATACGTTGGGCGGATTTTCGAATCCATTAGCATGGGTATTATTATTTTATTAAGTCCGCTGCTCTGATTTTATGTGTACAGGTATTAGACTTTTCATCAATACGCAATCTAATATTGGGATTAAGCAGAAAAGCTCTCTTTTAGTTGGGTATTTCCACTGCATGACTTGCGTTCAAAATCATTAGACTGGGCCGAGGGAAGATTATTCATTTAATTAAAATTTTAATATTTTTTTTGGAAGCTAAAATTTAAAGTCTTGTATTTCTCAGACATCATAGGAAATGGGAAGGAAAGGACTGTCTAGCAGCATTTCATGCTAACTCAGTGTAGCTTTGCAATTCCTGGTTACTCAACATCCACACGGATGATTCGATCTCGTGGCGGCCCGTGCATTTGGCCAATGAGGGTGGTGTGGGGGCGGGGCAGACAGAAGTCATGGGCATTATTGGGTTCTCCTGTCGGCATATTTGTTTTGATGCCAGACAATAATATACCTGAGCCATGAATGTGGTTTAATGTGATACACAGTCAACCCCCATCTTACTCAAGAGGTTGGTTCCTCAGCCCACTGCAATTCTTAAAACCACATACAATCAAGAGCCTTAAAAGTGCCCATTTACTTTGCATATTTACCTGCTGTATTCCCAATCTGACATATAATTTATATCATGGCTGATTACTGAACTGTACACGTACAATCTGAATTATATGTGATGACAGTTGTTAAATAATACAATGGTTGTTACAGTACATTGGGTAGGGAAAAATGAGAAAGTTTGGCCTTTTGATCGCTGCCCTTAGCATTTAAGTTTTTTTGGACTCATATCTTACATAAAAGGGTAACACAAAAACACAACTAGCAAATTCTATAAGCACAACACAATTAGCGAAGGCTACAGTACAGTACACAATTAGCGAATGCTCGCCCACCTCGGTCACACATATAGTGAGACACCACAGGCGGAAGGCCGAGCAAGCCAGAAAGATGCCACAGGTAGCAGGGTAGGCAGAATATCTCAGTATTATGGGGTCTCCAGGAATCACACCTTAGGAGGAGTAGGGGAAATAAAATGTGCAATTAGCCAACGTGGGAGACTAGAGGCAGTACAAACGGTCAGGTGAGTGCAGTATGTAAGCTCCGGCAAATAAGGCGGTGGCAGCAGTTGGAGGGAGAGGCAGGCGGGAACGCAGGCATGGGGGGCTGAAACGTCAGCACTGCAATTTCGCAAGGGAGCGTGAAGCTGGAGTGTCAGCACTGACAGCTCAGCTCATCCAAAGCCAATGGCAGCGATCCCCACCCGGCTCTACACCCCACACTATAGGTCTAACTGGGACCTAGATCTAGAGTCCCAATAAGCTAGACTAAACAAGCACATCCGCTGTAATACTATTCCACAGCCGAGGAGCTCCATAAGAGAATGCTCTGCAGCTCCCCATAGTTCTTTCTACCCTGGTTACTAATAGATATCCCTCTCCCTGAGATCGAAGCAAGCGATGTATGTTGTAAGAGACCTGTAGATCTATAAGGTATTCTGGTGCAAGGCCATTCAGTTATTTATAAGTTAATAGCTGAATTTTGCAGTCAATCCGAGATTTAACTGGCAGCCACTGGAAGGGAGCATAGAATAGGGCTAATATGATTTTTTTTTTGTTTGTAAGAACTCTGGCTGCTGCATTTTATACTAGCTGAAGTTTATGTAAGGATCTAGATGGGCAACCGGAAATGAGGGCATCACAGTAGCCCGGTATGGTAGTTATAAAGGCATGTATTCGTTTTTTCGCATCATGAAAGGAGAACATCTTCTGAAGCTTGGCTATGTTCCGTAGATGGTAGAATGCAGTTCTAATACTTCTTATGTGAGCATCAAAACATAAATCTGAAAAATCTAAAACTGATAGTGATCAGTTAAATAGGAGCGAAACCAAGCGAGGGCTGTCTCCAAATGCCAAACGCAGATTCTAGCCAGTCCAACAGGATATTATGGGCCACAGTATCGAATGCTGCAGTGAGATCTAGTAACGCCAACAGAGATATACAGCTACAGTCAGAAGCCATAAGCAAATCATTTGCTACTTTGATTAAAGCTGTTTCTGTTGTATGGTTTGGTCTAAAGTCAGACTGATATAATTCATTAGCATTATTTTTTTTTTGTAGAAAAGACAGCTGATGAATCTCTGAAATGAAAGGAACATTTGAGATCCTAGGGTGGGTCTATAGTTCCCTAAATCACTAGGTTCAATATTTAGTTTCTTTAGTACACTGTTTACTAATAACAGCCAGGTTTTGGAACATCCGAGCTTAAGAGATGAGTTTAACAAGTTTAACAGGGTAGTGCTTAATCAGTGAAGTATTCAATAGCACAGTATACACATAGTGAGTGCTGTAGTACAGTACAGTAATGGTGAATGCTGTAGCATACACACACAAGTAGCAAATTCACGTAGTACAATGCACAATTAGCGAGTGCTATGGTATAGCAGACAATTATTAAATGCTGTAACACATTGCACAATTATCAAATGGTATAGTGCAGTAAACAGTGAATGCTATAGTACAGTACACAGTAAACAAATGCTATAATGCATTTTGTGTGCCAATTTGAAATTCTGTATTTTGGTTAGTTTTAAAGCTTTCCTCTTTTTGTATATCCAAAGTGCAATCATTCAAAATCACACGCAAAAGCTGCGTAAGATGCAGGCTGACTGTATTTACGCTTTTCCAGCAGGGTGGTGGAGGGAATCTCTGTCCCCCTTTTTATGATAGAGAGTTATTGCAGTGAGGGCTTGCGTCCCCTGTGTTTCAGTTTCCACACATGCCTCCGTGCGTGTAAAACACGTCCTGACATTGAGAGAGGGGGGGACGGGGCGGGCGAGCCAGATGACAGGCGTCCGCACGGGCACCGCGCGGCGTGAAGGGGCACAGATGCTGCCGGAACATAGCCGGGGACTTTAATTATCACCTTGTCACATCCTAAATGAGTGTGCGGGGTGATCCCATCTCCATAAGGAGCAGGGGGGGCGACTGAAGAATCACAGCAACCACATCAGAAACCTTACCGGCTCCGCTCTTCCTTTCCTTGGGTCCTCTTCAGTGGACAGCAGTCAATCCCGGGTTCTGGAATTTTCCTACCCCCCGTTTTTTGTGTTCTAACTACCCCCCCCCCCCCCCGCCCCAGCTGGGCTCACCTCTGTCCACCACATCAAGCTCAAGGGTACCACCTTTTCCCCTTCGATAAATTCCGGAGTGAGCAGTCTGGCATCAATGATACAGCGTTAACCCAGGCAGTGCCCTCTCTGATGCCCAGGGGTAATGTCCCAATGACTGTTTGGAACAAGTTAACAAGGGCAGTATTTCGGAGTGCCAGCGGTCAAGGTAACTCTACGCAGAAGGTTGTAGGTTCAAGTCTGAACACTTCCCTATGAAACCGCACGTTTGGCCCTGATTCCAACAGTAAAATCCAGCTGTACAAATTTAAAGTGTTAAAATGGGAGGGGTTACTGTAAATCATTCCAGGATGGGGGAGGGACATGCTATGCTAAGTTCAAGTTGAAGGGCTGGAATTAAAATAAAAATAAACGATTCACATTTGTCAAATGGCAAGTCGGTTTGCCCCGTGCAAATATGATCTTTCTGTATGGGATCCTGTTCCCCAAAGACGGCAGACCCCCCCGCCTCCACCCCCAGGGTGATTTTATGTTGTGCTTTAGAGTGTCGGCGTAGCGAGGAAAATGACACAGAGTTGAATCTGTGGGTCGGGCGGGGGGGGGAATAGAGAGAGCCACAGATGTGTAAGCCCCCCTGCACCCATGCCCCCTGAGGAGATGGGGGGTTTAATTTCCTTGTGAGTGTTTCTGGCAGGGAGGTCGCTGCTAACATATAAGGCTGTGGGGGGGGGGGGTCTGCCCTCAAGGACGAGAGGAGTTTGGATCATGAGGAGCTAAGGGGAGAAACCACAGTCACCCCATCTATTATCCCCCCCCTAATGAGTTTACACACTCACACAGACATTGAGGCGTTAAAAAAAAATAATTAAGCCGGATCTCCGGACACAGGCGTCTTCACAGAAGGTAGCTGTGATGTGCCCAGCTGTGATGTACCTTAAGCTAGTACCTGAGAAACACCGGCAAGCTCAGAGCCGCCGCCCGGCAACCGGCGCTCGGCAACCGCGTAGCGACGCGGCAACAGGGAGCGAGCGAGCGTGCATGCGGCCAAGCGACAGGCCCACTCACGGCGACGCACGGATCTCTAATTCGTCTTCTCGCTTATTGTCTCATGGGCAGATTTGCAGATGCTTACTGCAGCTGGTCACTGTACGGGGGGGGCGGGGGGGGGGGTTATTCTGTTTGAAGTCAGTTCTTGGGAAATTTAAGATTAAATTCAGTGGTTCGGGAGAATTGCAGCACGTGAATTGGGCGGCTTTGAAAGGGTGAGAAGGCTTTGTAAAAGCCCCCCCCCCCCCATTCCCCTCTTAGCACGCTGAGAGATTGACTCTCCTCTCTCTCCCTCCCCTGTGCTTATCCCAGCAGCACAGTACTGTACCTGCCCCAGCTCTCGCTCCCGCTGGGGTCCGCCGAGGGGCCTTCCCCAGCCAGCCCCGCCGCTCTGGCCTCCCGGGCGTCTGCGCTGCGTTCGCTGCCAGGGGAGGCATCGGCCCCAGGGGCTGCCAGGAGCGGCCGTCTTTGGACAGTTGGAGTGATTATCATGCCGACGGAACCAATTTCTCCTCGTCTCTCTGAGGCAGGCGTGTTTGTGGTTTAAAGATGGCTGGAAAAAACCACTGAAACCATTTACCGAAATAAAAAGCAGAGAAGCTGCTCCACAAAGGGG
>JAABNY020000034.1:22216217-22227449 GCA_015164015.2 Brevimyrus niger
GGGGCCCAAAGAGCAGCCCGCCCCCCCCCCCCGCCCCCCCACGCCCCTCTCATTGCTCTTGTCAGGCCTCCGTGCCTGAATCTGCCTGCTGTTTCTGGAAGGTTCCGTTCCTGCCACCAACGCCTCTTGGTCCGAAGGCCAGTTCGGCTCTGCCGTTCAGCGGCCCTTCGCTCATGTTTCCAGGGCAGGCGACCAGCAAGCATCCATCCCAATTACCCCCCCCCAACAGTCCAAACGGGGGCTTTTCTCTTCCTGATTCAAAGCAGGGCCAGCGACAATGGCAGGCAAACGTCCGTGTTTTAGGCACTGTTTCCGTGCGCAGCGTGACGAAAGCCCCTCGCGCACTCGCTGTCAGTGCGCCCTGTGATGGTGGAGCATCCCGCAGTCGCAGACGTCTGGGGACATTTTCCGGGCGGATGTGGAGAAGCGGGAGTGAGCTGCTGGGTGCCTCCTGCCGCGCAACACGGCGCCCCCTATGTGTGACAGTCTAGCAGCTTACGACCGGCGCCCCGCTTAATGTCACTGGGAATGGGATCAATGTGTCGACCTAAACAGACCCCCCGCCTCCCCCCCCACTCACTGAGTCAGCTTGTCGTTAGCAGCTTTTCACATCCTCGCTAGTTTTCCTAGCCTCTCTCTATGCCCCCCCCCCCCCCAGCAGCTCCTGTCTCCTGATCATGTGACCATTGATGAAAGAGCAGGGTGTCGACGAGTTGGGGGGGGGGGGGGGATCACAGGGGTCTGCTGGAGGAGGCAGCCAAATCGAACACGCTGTGTATGCGAGACAGCAAGGGCCACGCTTTATGGAGAGGGTGAAGGGCTGGCTGGGTGAGGGGGGTTTGCTGGCGCAGCACCAGGGTGGCAGGCTTTCTGACTGGCACTGCAGTGGGGAGCGGAGCGGCTTGCCTGGGGTGATGGCTGACCCCACCCTGGCAGACCTGTGGGGGGGGGGGGGGGATCACATAGAGCCAAACTGAGCTCCAGACTCTCTGGGCAGGAATCCAAGGTACCTCACTTTCAAACAGGGAGCAGAAGACAGTGGAGCTGAGAGCAGGTGTGGGGAGGAGTTACAGGAAGACGGGCCCCCTGCACAAGGTCATGCCGCCAAGACCCAGCCAGGCCTACACCTCTAACGAGCCGCCAATGCCCTAGCCGGGCCCACCGGGGGGGGGGCTCACAGACGGGCTCATACGGGGTACATAGGGGGCTCACAGACGGGCTCGTAGGGGGCACATAGGGGGCTCACGGCCAGGCGCATGGGGGGCTCACAGGCGGACTCATGGGGGGGCTTGTGGGGGGCTCACAGGCGGACGCATGGTGGGCTCATGGGGCGGCTCATGGGGGCATATAGGGGGCTCACAGGTGGCCGCAAGGGGGGGTTTATGGGGGGGCTCACTAATTCTCAGGGTGGCCTGCAGACCCTGTTGGCCCATCCACCGTAAGTGGAAAGTCCCGGCTCCAATTGGGGGCTGATTTATTTCGAGCTGGGCTGTGCTGTTTCTGATTGGTAGAGTGTGAAATCTCAATGGCAGATCCTTCTAGAGTATTGGTCGGGCCATTTGGAAGTGGACTCGAGCAGGAAAAGAAGTCAGGGTGAGTATCGACGAGCTGCCGCTGCCGCCCGGGCCGTTTAATCTTCAAGGCTGGGGCAGGATGTGTTTGATGAGCATATCCACATGTCATGTTCGCCAGCAGATACACGACACAGTGCTTGATGCATAATCTGTCTTTATTGCAAATGTGATTTTTTATTTAACCTCAATGGATCTCATTGTGGCAATAAAATAAGATCAAAGATTTTTCCAAGCTACTCTCTCCCTGTAGCTGAAGTTCTCAGAACAACAAATCTATGCTGAAGTGAACGAGCATATATCCAGAAGACCCTACTGAGATAAATAAGCGGGTCAAAGCCCTTACCTTGCACTTATTTCCTTGTTTTTAATACCATTGGATGTCTCCCAAAAGCACTGAAGTTCAGTGAATTGCTTAGGTGACACAAGCATCCCCTGGGACGTAAAACTGCAATATTTCTAATCATGGCGGCCCATAGTTAAAACCTGAACCATAGCTAAAGCTGAAAGCAGGTGATGGTTAGGCGAACAGAAATACAACCTTAGGAGGAGAACTCGGTTCATTCTGTTCCTGATCAGTGGTAAATAATTCGCACCATCTGGAGCAGCCGATTAAGGAACTCTGGTGTAGGGGAGATTAAGAAGAAGCAATTACCCCGCGATTGAATTAGAAAGCTTCGAGATAAAGCATCAAATCAATTCGATCCTCTCCACACACCACAGGAACAATGCAGATACGTGGGGTAGGGGGTGATAATCGTGTGGGTTTGAGGCCACTTCTGTTGTTTGGGAGGGCCTGGATCAAACGTGTGATGTCTCACAGCAGTGTGTGTGGTGTGTGTGTGTGTGTGTGTGTGTATGTTTTTATTGCAGAGTACAATTGACTTGTTCACTTAAATAAGCTACTTTAGCGACAAAACCCTTAATGAGTCGAATCTTTTCTTACGCCGCTCGTTAGCATGGAAGATCCCACAGAAGGAAGTGCCTGTTGGACTCTAGAGCAAAGAAAGAATGTTGAGATCTTAAAGTGTTAAAAAAGGAGCTTTATGCAAAACAGTGGCTTAGCAGCTTCTGAACCCCGCAGACATAAATAAGTACCTGGAGATACACTATATTTGTCCACAGTTAAGTGGTCTAGAAAGCTGCCTGCTGTGAGCTGTACCCAAAATTAATCTCGCGAAACTGAGTTAAATATATGCATAACGTGCAGCATGCTCCAATTTTTCTCATTTTGTTACTAGGGTATTTATTTATCTTATGCTTTTGTGCAGTGTACAAGTGGGGATCAGAGGGCACAGTCACCTCCCTGGAGCAACTGGCGTTAAGGGCCTTGCACAAGGGCCCAATGATAATCTCAATCTCTCAGGCACGGGATTTGAACCAACAACCTTCTGCTGCCAGAATTATACGCCCAGCCCTTATTCTCACAGTCCTTCAGACACTTACGGCATGTACAGCACTAGAAACAGTTAAGTTTCGGTCCCCCAGAGAGAAACACACATGTGCTTCAGATGGGGGGGGGGGGCATGTGATGGGAAATCTACTTTATCTGTGCTCCGTGAAACACAGCACAGAATTAAAGTGGGGAGGTAACAGACACCCCTCTCAAGAGAGAGACAGAGAGAGAGAGAGACGGCAGGAAGACATGCGCGGAGCTTCTCTCGCTGCCGTGCCGCGATTCGGATCCGTCTCATTTGACAGGCACCTCAGACTGGCAGAGCAGAGAGATTGAGTCTGATGGAGTTTCGCAGGCAGAATATCACAGAGAGCAGCAGGTAGGAAGCTTTACTGACAAGAGCCATTATTTTAGGATAAAGCTGCTGTACTTTCTTACCCAATTGCAGCTCTCCAGAATTCTGAGCAGGACAGATTACCACAAAAGGATGGTGAAAATGACAGCTGACGATGATGATGACGGTGATGATGATGATGGTGATGATGATGGTGATGATGATCATGATGAGGATGATGAAGTACAGAAGCTTGTCGTCCTCATGCGGAAGCTCAGTATACCTCAGTCTCCTTCTGGGACGCCGACACCCTGGCCTCTAAGACCACTCTGAGGGATCTCCTTCCCACCCAAACACCACACAGCAGCTATAAGCGCAGTTCTGAAGGCCCCCCAGTACTGGAAAAATGTCCATCACTGTGATGCATTACTAGGAAAAAAACAAGAACCTGCATTCAGCTTATCTGTAACTCTTATCTTCCCTGCATCCATCTTTGGTACCAAACTGCTAAGACATTTATGTGATAAATGCAGACTGTGCCTAGACTGTTTCCAATTGTATGTTACCGGTGTTGTGCTAAACGAGCCATGCAAGTACATAAGTACATAAGTACACATTAGTACATAATGGTAATAATAATAATAATAATAATAAAAGCAACAACAACAAAACAACAACCACCACAACAAGAATAACAACAACAACAATAATAATAATAACAATAATAATAATCATCATCATCATAATCATCATCATCATCATCATCATCATGCAACTTCACACCTTCAGACCCTGAAGGTATGTATGAAGTTTGCATGTCTTCCCTGTGTCAGGTCTATTCCCAGGTCAATTTCTTAAAATGCCTATTGTTTTGACATTGTGGAGACATTCTCAAAATTTCGGAAACTCTATTTTAAAAAACATCTGTGAGTAAAATCAATAAAACTGAAAACACCACAATTCTTGCATTTTGTTTGGTTGTTTATGGTTAAGGTTATGGCTGGGTAGGGGACAAGGTCGTCATTCTTGGGATTAGGGTTTTTTCCATAGAAATTAATGAAGAGTCCCCATAAAGATATAATTACAACCCTGTGTGTGTGTGTGCGTGTGTGTGTCTGAGTGTGTCTTTCTCTGTGTTTCTATCTCTGTGTGTCTGTCTGTGTGTCTCACTGTGTCTGTCTGTGTGTCCATGATTCTATCTCTGTGTGTCACACTGTGTCTGGGTTTGTGTCCATGTTTCTATCTCTGTGTGTCTGCCTGTGTGTCTCACTGCGTCTGTCTGTGTGTCCATGTTTCTATCTCTGTGTGTCTGCCTGTGTGTCACACTGTGTCTGGGTTTGTGTCCATGTTTCTATCCTTGTGTGTCTGCCTGTGTGTCTCACTGCATCTGTCTGTGTGTCCATGTTTCTATCTCTGTGTGTCTGCCTGTGTGTCACACTGTGTCTGTCTGTGTGTCCATGTTTCTATCTCTGTGTGTCTCACTGCGTCTGTCTGTGTGTCCATGTTTCTATCTCTGTGTGTCAGCCTGTGTGTCTCACTGTGTCTGGGTTTGTGTCTGTGTGTTTCTCCAGCGATGGCCTAGAATCCACAGCTTCCTGGAATAAGCTACAAGCTCACTGGGGCCCTGAATTAGATAAGAGGTTATAGAACACAGATTATTATTATTACAGTTGCTACTTTTTTTCCCCCGAAAATAATAAGAGCAGCTTTGCAAAGCAATATTATACAATATATAAATTTGTCTGTTGTGCGCCTGTTTATTTGCTTCTCTATATTGCCAGCACTTTTCACTGTGTTTAACAAATTAGTATCCAGAAAAGCAAATCCCAGAGCCGACCTTCTTCCATATAGTGTGGACAAACTAAACATATTAAGCAGGGCAGGAAAACAGCAGGCAAGCCTTCAAACATTATTTAGGGCAGTAAATAATCCTGTGGGCTGCAGATGGGACTGGCGACATTGGAAATGTAAAACTTGATAGATGTATACTGATGATCGCAGACCAGCCATCTCGCCACGACGGCCCCGCAATCCGTAGCTCATCCCATGCAACTCCCTCTGAAAACAAATTGCATGTAAAATTAAGTATCAATACCTGTGATTATTTATTCATAACATCATTAATATTAATAACAAGCGAGGGAAATATCAGTGCTGTCACTCTGAAGCATATCTCTGCTGACATTTTGTTGCATTTTGTTGGTTTCCGTAAGAATATTACTCGGGATTCTATACACAACTGGAAACGGACATGACGTGACGGCCCAGCTGCCGTCCGTTTTAACGCTGTTTCTTCCACTAATTTAATATGTGGCACATTACTGAGCATCTACCTCAGCGGGTTACATTATGGCTTCTTGCCTGCAGAGTTCAGAAAACCCGTCAAGAAACCTATCCTGCGGTATAATGTTTGGACGATGTCTGGGATGTTTGTTTCATTCCCGAGTGTCAGGAAGCTGCTTCCCGGAGAGGAGGGATATCCCAGGGTGTCTGTGTCCCATCCCTCATTCCCTGTGCATTCTGGGATAGCACTCGCTCACTGTGATGTTACTAGACAAGTAGAAATGGAAGATGGGTGCATTTACCAGAATATCACAGATTACTGACCGCGGTTAGGAGCGCCCTAACGACTGAATGTCCGACTTCCTAAGCCATCTGTGGTTGGATGGGGCTCTCTTCACTCAGCCTGGGTGCTCCTGACCAAAACAAAGCCCTCTCCCCAATGTGGTAGCCGTGACAGGAACGGGGACAGCTGTCAGGCAGGACAGGGGCAAACGGGGAGCTGGATGAGGCGGGGGCTGTGTGAGAGCGGGGGCTGTGTGAGAGCTAATGCATGAGGGGTACATAAATGTGTCTCATGTTGGGGTTTTAAAGCCAGAGATGCTTAATTAGCTGCATTTAAGGACATCCTGCATAAAAACCTTTAATCACATAAGCAGGAGTGCATTACGTGTCACTTTCACCGCTCTGAATCATGCCAGAGAAAGTGAAGTCCTTCGATTCGGGGGTCTGAAATAAAACACTCTCTGCCCACTTACCTCATTTTTGTTTTATTTTTTTTTATGCTTCCAACATAAAACAGAAGCCGTCTGGAAAGCTCCCTGGGGGGGGGGTCCAGGAGGTACCTGCACCCCAGCTAGACGGACCGCGAGTTCCCCCATCCATACCAGCCTGGTGCATCTTTATAACGCGGAGGCAGAGCCTGGAAACCAGACAGGTTGAGGCTTTTTTTTGTGTTTCCTTTTTATTTTTTAACCCGGAGCAACGACAGGTGAAGTGTTTCTCCAGGCTTGTCTTCACGGGCCCTCGTCGGAGCATAAAAATGTCTGCGGGGGCTGTGAGTTTAAATGGAAGGGAAGGGGGCTGTCACACATGCATCCGGTTGCCATGGAGCTCGGCTAGCAACGAGGGATGCATCTGAGTTGGCGTCCAGGGCCGCCGACCCCTATCTGCTCCACCCAGGCACTTTCTGTGGGGGGGGCAACCTCCATGCAGGAGACGGGGCCTCCTTCCTCCATGCCCCGGCCGTCGGGGGAGGGGGGGGGGTGTGGAGACGCGTGCGAGGGTCTTATTGCGGAGACGTCGAAAGTGAGATCGCGGCGACAGATGGCTTCAACTCCTCCTCCGACGGCGTCAAAGTTATTTATAATGTTCCTGACAAAAAACTCCTGGGGAAGACAGAAGAAATAAAAAGCGAGATAGAGATGGGGGAGGGCTTCACGCGAAAAATAAAAGGCCGCCAAAGGAGCGACTTACAGTATGGCGTCCATTAAGCACATGACCATAGGTGCTGGCTGCAGTGAGGATGATTGCGCTCGACGTGTCGGAATTCCGTATTTATGCCCCTAAATGTTTAATGTCAGGGGGCTGGGAGGCCATAATTGCATTATAAGCGCAGAGTGAGAGACTGTGCAAAGCGCTCACCTTACCCACACGCGCACTCTTATGCACGTCCTGCACCGGGGTGTTGACAGCTGTTAGTGGCTCCACACTCCATATCTGAGCTTCTGGAAATTGCTGGACCATTAAATTTTCAGATGCCCAGTATGAATATTTTCATTTGTGAAAGAAAGGCACCTTCGAGGTGGTTTCGAATCCCACGCGAAAGCTTTTATTTAGCGTGAATGGGCAACGGCGGCATTCTGACCGAATCTCTGCCCTTTGTCTTGTCACTGTCGATTTGGCTGAAAGTGAAAACCTTCTGGGGATGGGCTCAGATGAGCGCCGCTGGGGTTCCTCCGTGACTAAGAAGCCGTGTGGGAGGCGCAGGAGGTGCAGGGGCTCGGCGGGGAGCCCCAAGGCCTCGCGCCTCCAGGGCTGAGCGTTTGATTCTGCTCCCCGGCTCCATGCGGGCACGGCTTGCATGTTCTCCCCATGTCCTCCCTGTTACATGCAGTCAGGTGAGCCGCTGTATTTAAATTGCTCTTAACGCGCCTTTGATCCCGTCCATCGCATCCTCCTCCGCTGTGCTCCTGCCTAACGGCAAGTCCCTGCAGAAAAAGCGGTTATGGAAGATGGATGAGTTAAAAAAAGGCGGGGGGGGGGGAATAAAATCAACTACACAGTGCAACTTCAGTCACACACGAGTATAGAAGGACAGACCAGTGATCTCTGAAGGTCTGCTAGCTCTCAACATTTTAGGACGGGTTTTAATAATAAGAAGTGATACACTATTGAACCCCATGGGGAAATTCTCTTTACACCTTCCCCAGTTTGCCCTCTGTAGGTCAGAGCAAGCTGACTGCAAGGGGCGGTGCCCAGGGAACTGGGGGTTAAGGGCCGTGTTTAGGGAGTTGCAGATGAGCCATGATCAGGCATGAGCCAGCAACCTTTCAGTCACAGGCACAGAGGACCAGCCCACGGAGCTACATGCATCAAGGCCCACTGGCCATGTTTGCTATCCCACCCATCAGGTGACCTACGGGGTAGGGGGTTGAGTGTGGATACAGCAAGCGCCTCCATTTGCTAGCATGGCAAATAACCAGTTTCGCAAATGAGCAAAGCGTAAAAAAGCCCATCTAAGTCATGCTGAGCAGTGCTTTAGCTTAAATGTGTCCGCCGGGCCTCTTAATAACATAATGATACACAGCTGTCTTGAGATTAGGCTCACGCCTCGAAACGCATCGCTCTGGTTCTGATCCGATGTGATCTGAGCCCCAAAACCCGATGACTGACCCAAATAAGCACGGCATCCCTTTGTGTTGTGCGTAATCACAGGCGTGAGAACCACAGCAGGGAAGGTTTTAGATTAAAAGGCAAACGGGGAAACGAACATGAACAGCCCGTTAAATGGTAGCTGCAGTCTGTTAGGGTTTTACACAAAGGCTTTAAAGCAGAGTCATCTTTTATTTTAATGCGAACACAACGCTATCATAAGATAACCATTCTATTCAGGCTCAGAACGGGAATAGCCTACTTTTATGAGAGATTTAACTCTTTTCTGTGCCTTTTTGGGACAATGTATGCAAACAATTTCTGTTTGCTTTAAGATTGAGTGGGTTCTCTTATGAGCTTAAAAGGCTCAGCTAAGTGAAGAACGATCAAAGTGGGGAGGTTGAAATCAGGGCCATTTTTCAAGCCGGGGAACGCGGCTCAGCAGACAGGCGTGACGGATCACGAACTGCCGGCGTGTGTGTGTGTGCATGTGTGTGTGGCGTTGTGATGATGATGCATTTATCATAACTCTCTCTCTCTCACACACACACGCACACACTTCAGGCGCTCTGAAGTTTCGGGACTTGAGGCAGCCTCACGCTGTTTCTATCTCTGGGTTCCGATCTCACGTCATTCTCCATCAGAAGTCGAAAACCTTTCTCAGGGAAGGATAACGGGCCGTGGATTTTAATTTTCCTCATCGCTGATGGTTTGAATGAAAATAAAGACATTTAAATTGACTAATTAGGGCCGCGTGTGAGCGTGGGGGGTTGGTTGTGGGGTTCCTAGCCCCCTCCGAAGCGCATGCAGGATATATGACGTGCTTATCCCACTGGAAGCTTTCTGTTCTTTGGACCGTATCTGACACACATCTGGAGTCAAAACAAATTAGACTGCTAAATGACATAACTCAGATTGCGGAGTCTTCTCGCGCAGATCCGACACCATGAGCTCACACTCGAGGTCGGCAAGTGTTCTCCTGATGAAAACCCCAAGCTGGAGAGCAAAATAAACACAGTGTATCCTTTACGGATCCCTTTTCAGATTCGCGCTCGATGCCGGAGGTGGGGCAGGAAATCCCGAAGGTTCTTGGAGGGCTGTTATGAGAAGAGTAATATCTGAGGAGGGGCCGCCCCACATCTCCAACCTTAAACGTCAGCGTCTCCTTGATGGAATTCTTAGAAGATCCAACAGATAGACAAGCACAAGTGTAGTTTAGAAGAAAAACAAAAAAAGAAGGAATGTAGATAACGGATAAATAGCTTTAGAAAAAAAAAAAACACACACATTCTCGTCCCACAGCGATGTCCCGGAAGAACCTCTTTTTCAGCCCATTCCGTCCTTGCGGGGACAACTTCCCCCAAAAATGTCCCAACAAGGTGAGAGTGCCATATGTCCACCCACATACCCTGTCCACGTGCCCTGTTCTGTTTCCCTGGAGACGATGAGGCCAAGGGCAGGGATGCTGATGTGCCGTGTCAGTGGCGCACAGGAAGGGCCCGAGGACGCCCACGCATAGATGTCCTGTTGACATACAACAAGGTTACAGAGCCTAACTATGGAATGTCAACAGGATGCACACGGGGGTCCATCCATCCAGGATCGACGGAGACAGACACATACTTAACAGGGAAGTAAATATGAGACGACCTCTACTTTTACGCTCATGGTGGCCACTTCTATGAGAGTGTAAGCTGTGCAGGGTCAGGCAGCTGAAATAGGATGAAGGGAAACTCTATTGTTCCCCCAGGGGAAATGATGTATTTGCCTAACACACCTTGCCCCCCATGAAACACAGACACATTTCGAGATGAAAACAAGACTTGTGGGGGTCACCGCACAGCGCATGCATCAATCTGCTGGCCCAGGGATTTGAACCGATAATATTCTGATCGCAGGTACAGAGCCTTGACTCATTGAGCCCCACAACTCCCCCCACCCCATGCTTGGAGACAGTCTTTGTAGGTAGCATCTGACCGATAGGTGAGTGACAGACTTCAATGCAAACCGGAGGGTTATAGGTGCCAAACCCATATGGTGAACTTTAAATAAGCAGATACTGAAGGTGTCCCAGGCCCGTCACCTCGCTCCCCGGTCCCACCTCTTGGCTGCCTATTTCTGGTTTCCTCTCTGCGGGGACCCGTGACGTCACACGGACGCACAGGACCGCAAGCACACACTCTTGGGCTCTCCGAAGCTCGACAGGAACATCTGCGTGCTTCGCGCAGTCTGACTAAGCGATCGCCGATGCTGTTTGTGGCCCTGTCTTGGCACCATACGGGAGGCACATTGCACATTCCGATGAGTAACGATATACGAAGTCTCGCCTGTCGCTGATACACAGCACATATGCCACTGAACATATTCCAAAGTAACTGACAAAAACAAGATGCTCTTTATTAATGGCGCAGCGTTTTAACAGCGGGAGGGAAGCCCCATAACACAGCAGATCAGAGCCACGCCCCAAACACAGCACAGCAGCTTCAGAAATGAATCCACGGCGCACACTCGGATGCCTGCGTCTCACAGGAGCCACAGAATTTAGTTTTTTTTTCATTATCCCCCTGGCATTTAGCAAACATCGTTATGCGAGCTAACGAATCATTCGGCCTAATGTACTCTGCTGACAATGATGGCTAAGGAATTAAATGTATAATCATTAGGGAGACTCACTCACCACATCTGCTGATTGTGCTGCAAGTATTATTATTATTATTATTATTATTATTATTATTATTATTATTATTATTATTAGTAGTAGTAGTAGTAGTAGTAGT
>JAABNY020000034.1:22321520-22336049 GCA_015164015.2 Brevimyrus niger
GGGGGGGGGCTTGCCATTCGTCGTTTCTCTTCTTCCCCTTTTTCTCCTGACTTCTCCCCCCCACGGAATTCCTCCTCTTCTGGCTCTTGTGAGAGTCGGTCGGGGACCTGCGGGCTGACTCCGCGTGAAAAGTCTTCCCACCGCATTCTTGCGGGCCCTGCTAACACGGGGAATGCTAACTCCATTAGCCCGGTCAGCGGGGTTCTGCTCCCTGCGGGGTTCTGCTCCCTGCGGGGTTCTGCTCCCCGCCTGTTCCTCCTCGCGGAATGCTGCCGCCGCCGACAGCCAGCGAGCTCAGCGCCGCCGCGCGGTGAACAGGGCCCGAGAGACGGGCAGGTGGCAACCTGTGGGAATGCGCGTGAACTTAGGGGTGCGTATCACTATAAATCAGAAGGAGTGAATCTGACAAACTTGTGTGTCTGTGTGTGCGTGTCCGCTTGGGTGTGTCTGTGTGTCCTTCCGTGTGCATTTGGATGTAAGTATGTGCACCTGGATCAGCCACGCGCCTGTTAGCCTGGGCCTAACCTTACACCGTGGCGGTTCCGTGCTGCCATCATCCCACTCCGTCTGAAACTCCCCCAGCCTGCGAGACGACACTAATGGGATCCACGCCGTTTTCCCCCACCTCGAGATCCGTGAAAACATGCCCCCAAACCGTGCTGCGCCCCTTAAGCCCCTGGAGGACCGGCGGAAAACCAGAGGCTGACAGCCGATTGGCGCTCAGATCCTAAAGTGGCGTTTTGGCCCAAAAAAAAACAAAACGGGCGGCTCTTTGTTGTGGGTCGGTTTTTGGTTTCCGCATGCCGGTCATCTCTCCATTGCCTCTACAGAAAACAAACATGTGGGATGCTGCCCCGGTGGTTAGTCCCACAACGTTTCAACCACTCTTTTGTCTTTTTTTTTTTTTTTTTGAATAAAGAACAAAACAACACATGGGACCATTTCGACAGCGTAGGTGCAGGAATCCGCCTTGTGAAAGCCGAATTTCAACCGCACGACCCAGTGTGACAGAGAGACTCAGCTGGGTCAGTCATGTGACACCGCCTGTCACATGGGAAGGCGGTGACACAAAGGGAAAGATTTGGTTCAGCTCAGTTCCTTTGAAGGTCGCAGGCACTGGACTAGGCGGTGAACTTAACCTGGTAATTCCAGGCCGCTGTATGAGAGAACCAAACCGTCAGGAAGGGAGACAGACTGTCATGTGCCCTAAAGCACACGGGGCCTGTCATTCTCAGGCTGACTGCATATGTTGCAACTTCTCCTTCTTTCTTTCTGCTGAACAAGCACACAGCTGCTTGTAGAAGGTTGAAGTATAAGTCTGCGCAAACTTCCTGGGCCGCCGTCTGGGCGGAGGGCCAGGTCAGACCCATTGTGCCGCTACCGTCGCTTGTTCCCAGCTCAAGAGGATCAGCGTCGTTTGGTAACCGCGGCTCCATTGTTCCCGCTGTTTGCTTGTGTTTCGTGGCTCGGACGTGGCCGTCCCACGCCGCTGAGAGTGGCCTTTTGTTGCCTGACGCTGCCAATTCCTGCCCAAACCTAAACTGTGGACTAAAACAAAAGCTGACATCACACAGGCTGAAGGGGACCCTGCGGTACTGTGTGACGTTTACGCGGGTTTCGCGTGAAAGAATGTAAATACGCTACTGAAATTAATTGGTAAATTCGCATTTCTGCAAAAACGCCCTGCAGAAACCCAGTAATCCTCTTACGCCTTCCAGACGGCCTTCCTTTTCTACCGCCAGCCCCGTGTTGTATTTTGGAACTTTGGAATTTAAAACACAGATGCCCCACAGTACCATCCTAGCTGCCAGCAGGTGTCCATTTGGGGGTAAAACGGACACCAGATGTGATCCCCTTATCGGATTCCTGTGCCGGCGGAGACTTCCGGTAACGCTGCCCGTCCATGAGGGAACCGAAGGGCAAGCTGGGCGCCCCTGCATTACCCTGAGGCACAGTCATCCTTCCCACAACAGTGCGGATGGGCATTCCGATTCATTCCGGAACGTTCTGCCGCATTTGCGGCCGGTGCGGTGGCAGACGGTAGCGCATGTCTCGACCGCACACCGGCTCGGCTTGAATTACAGCTCTGCGCTCAACGCGGAGGTATGCATTTAGAGCCAGTTACTGTAACAAACGGCCATTGTTGAGCTTTCGCAACGTTGTCATCCCAGGGGTAATCTAAGCAGGGATTAAGACTGCAGTGTAACCTCTCTGACCACTACCTGCCTAACATCCCAGCAAGATGTAATTATGCGGGGGAAGGAGGGTAACGGCCAGGGCGGGGCTACGAGTGAAACTGTGGCAGGAAACCTGCCGGTTAAAGTCCAGAAGTCCCAGTGGCATCACTGGACAACAAGGGGGCTTTTCCAATGGAGATGAATGTGTCTCTATGGCTGAAGGGCTTCATAAGTCACTTCATGTTAAATGACTTATGAAGCCTGAGTCATTTTCCATGAAAACCCATAATGTTTGTGCATCAGTTTCCATGAAACATCGCAGGCTTTATAAGTCAGATTCCACGAAGTCCCAGGCTTCCGTGCTTTTCTGCTTCTGATAAAGCTGCTGCGTCGTGCTGCGTGATGAGTGCACCGGGCCCCGCTACACTGCTGCTTGCTGGGGGGGGGGCAGAGCACTTTGTCCCTTTATATCAGCTGAGCACCTTTGCCGTCACGCCGAGCTCGGTGAGTGCGGCCGGCTCTTCATCCCAGAACAGCTTCTGCTTCAGGACGTTCCGCAGGCAGCGTTGCTACGTCACGCAGGCAGCGTCCCACATTTAACTGCCGAGCTGCGCTCTGCCACAGAGCCCGGATCCAGAGACATGGGAGGGGCGGGCAGGGGTCTGTTTGTGTGTGTGTGTGTGTGGGAGGGGGGCATGAAAAGCAGAGGGGGGAGGGAGAAAAGGCAGGGTATGGGGGGTGGGGGGGCTCTGGTGTCCCTGTGGGAAATACCACGTCAGACAGGCCAGGAGCAGCAGCACAATGAGGTGCTTCTGTCTTCTGGGCTCCATTCACAGGGGGAAGAAGGAGCCTCCTGTTTACTCCAATAATGTTTTGTGATTCGCGTTAATGTCCCCCTGAACGAGTGGGTTCTGGTTACCATATGGAAGCCCCACCACCATCACCAAAGTGACGGAAACGCTAAAGCCCACGCAGCCAGACGAGACGGCCAAAACCAACAGGGCTGTTTGTCCATGTCATCCCGGGAGGGGGGTTTTAGCTGAGTAAGGCCGTGGTGTTAACAGATGACTGAGGGAAGGCGGAGCTTAACACCTGGCTAAGAGGAACTTAGGAGCCCATGTGACTTATCATGGAGGTGGTTCCTGGAACTGGACATATCCCAACCTGCCCTGACAACATGCAAAAGCAAGATGTAGGGAGGGGGGATCATCATCATACTGTTGAACTATTATTACAAAAAAACTATTGTTTTCAGTTAATAAATATTATATAGCTGATCAGTTAATTTGCCTTTTAGACCTTAATATACATATATTTTTATACACCTTTTAGGGTAGAGTGTAGCTCAGTAGATTAGAGCTCAGTGCCTAAATCCAGAAGATTGTTGGTTTAAATCCCATGGTCCCGTAGCAGAAAAATCCAATAACCAATGAGTGAGGCCACCTGTTGGATGCTGGCTGACCCTGCTCTCTCACCCCAAAATCTCTACTAGCATGTAACTTTTGGACAAGTAATAAGTAAATGTGATATTTGCATATTCCCTTACAGGGTAAGACCCCTGCAGTAACAAGGCGCGTGTGCGGCATGGTACTCAGCTGTTTACCGCCACGCACTCATGCGCGTCTCACTCATTCGGAGCGCCGTCGCTCCCAAAGCCGCCAATTTCCCCACCAAAGCTGCGGAGATTATCTGTCTCCTGTGAGGCTCCATCGGGGCAAATGGAAAAGACAATCAGCAACCGCAGACCCTTTAGCAATGTCATCTCCGGTGAGAAAAATCAACATATATGGGGGGGGGGAGAATTGAACAAAAAATTGGAAATACTCAAGCCATGGAGTGGATTAGAATAATTGTGGAAAAGTTGCAAAATCCCTAGAATGCTTGCGTAACATCTTGAATACTTGAGACACTCTTGCCATATACCTAGAATGCATGCGACACTCCCGTTTTGTGACCAATATCTTAGCGGCAAGTAAGGGAACATCACCTTTGACTTTCAGGATGTCTTCCCTGTTAGCACATTGCTGCAGGAGCTACTTCTTAAATTAGCATGTGGAGTTCTGCCATCGGCTCCTTAATCTCTGCTTTTGTGTTGTTCATGGCTGTGTGTTTTGTCGGGCGAGGTCCATGTGCCTGCCCAGGTAATGTGCGATCCCCCAGGTGTTCGGGGGGGGGGGGACGCTCTCTTGGCACCACCCTGCCTGTGTTTTCCGCCTGAGCGGGCCAGGAAGATCTCTCCTCCCATCGCAGGTCTCATTTCAACCCGAGGGCCTACAATGTGTGGGACATGTTTATCTCACTTAATTTCCCATATCTACACGCCTGTCTGGCCGCCTGATGCATGAAGGGGAAACCGCGGGAGTGGGTGAACAGTGATGTCTCGTTTAAGAGAGCGCCCCCTTGTGTCGGCCCACGAAGGCTCGCCCTGTCTGCGTGTGAGGATGGGATTACACCATGGTTACGCAATACAACCTGAGTGAGCTATCTTTGTGCCAGCTATGAACCACTAGGGGGTTTAGCGAAGGTCAACAAAAATAATCTGCGCCTAAGTGCCAGTTATAAGAATAGAATAATTATTAATAGTTAAATAGGAACATGGTATAAGTGGTTCAACACAGAACGCATTGGTTTCTCTATTGGTTATCATTTGGATGGGAAGATCACTAATATATATTTTTTTTAATCTTTTTTGGTTTCTGCATTTTTATACTTTTTTTTTTTTATTCAAAAAGCAGTTTATTTTTTTCCAGTTCCTACTACAAAAGAAAACGAGTATAATTTTCGCAAATAGGCAGCTTTGCAGTTTGGCGAGGAGAGGGGTGATCGCCATGGTGACATAACTATGGAAACGGAGCAGACGAATGGCAGGCCAGACCCACCGCTGAGGCAGAAATCTGAGAAAATGACATGCAAAGCCACCTCGCCCAGGTCAGGATGGCGGCACCTCACTCACCCCCTACCCCGAAAAAAACATGGCCGATTCAAAAAAATGCCAAATAAAAAAATCTTTTTAGCTTCTCACCGGGCCTAAATTGAAGGGGCAAAGCAATTGCTGCGGGTCCCTCTCCCATCGCTGAGAGGCTGGAAATTCCGCCAGGTTCCAAAGGTTCCCAAGAGTTTATAATGTTGGGACTGGCAGCTGAATGCTAAGCCCCGAATGTTGAGGCCTCTTCATAAAATAAGCCAAAGGCCTCATGAATAAATGCAATCTTACCTTTTTGGTTTATGTTTCACAGTGTGGGGCCCTGCATATTGCGCTCGCTTTTTATTTACATTATTGAGGCTGAAAAAGTGCATTTGCATTTGAAGTGTATATTGTTTATTATGTGTATATTGTATGCCTTGACATACATAATTTTCTAGTATTTGTATATGATTCGAGTGCTGCATGCAAGGTTTGAAATAGCTCAGAATTCCCTGAAAGTTGAACAGTGTGCAGATGGCCTATTAAACCATCTGATTGGGTGGCAGATTTCACTGAGCGCAGTGTGGCCAAGGTGGACGAGCCCCCATCCATGAAAAATCCCGGCCAATCTTTTGCCCCAAGCTCGCCGACGACACTGACGCCAACGCCCCCCCCCTCGCACCCGCCTCTGGCATCGCTACGGTTTCTATTAAAAGGACGGCTCTCGTAAATCCCACACGCTGAGCTTTAGGTGCAGATCAATTGGACTCCTGCTACCCCACATTATCATCTACTGAAAGCAGCAGACACAAAAAGTTAAATTTACGAGGCAGGAAACTAGTATTTAAGTAATTTTCCCTTTACTTTCAAAGAGGCCAGTCTCTTCCCTGAGGGCACATTCCTGATTATATACTTGGATAGTAATCTCTGAAATCACATAAAATTTATGAGTAATTTGGCAGTGTGTAAGAAACATGTTGTTTACCGTACTTGACTTCTAATACGGAGAGTACATCTAGAAATTTGCAGAGGTTGTAACACGGTTGTGTTTTGGAGGCTTGCCCTTGTAAAGAAGAAACTAGAAGCTTGTGTCACGTGGAAAAAAACCATATTTTGCTATTCTACCTATTAATTTTGAGTAAACAACAGCAGAAGCATCACTTTGTATTATACTGGCCAAAAGACAGTAATGTGTTTCTCTTTAAATGCCTGTGTTTCCATGCTTCAGGCTCACCTGAATCACGTGGCACAGGAAGCGTCCAGACAGCCACATTTGTACAAGATGAACCAGCTTTCAAACGCTTTGCCGAAAGGTAATGGCATCTTCAGCTTAGGTCGGCTGTTTCCTGGTTTGTACAATTTAATTTATAGAACGAGCAAGCCGCTCAACATGCACGGTTATGTTGCGTAATGAGACTCGCACCCGAACCATTTATTTTTGTGAGATAAATACCATCTACGGAGAATGTCACTGTATTTGTCAAAGGTGCAGAAAAGGATGTACAGCAGGCAGCCTGCAAGCATTATGCGGAACATCACTGCAGCAATGTACAGTGTGACAAAGACCCGCAGTCACAGCGAGGCGGTGCAGGCCGTGCTTTAGCTTAGCCTCAGGACGCAAGGCTTAGCCCAGCAGCATCAAAAACATCTAAACGAACTTGTTCGTTAACAAAGCTACTTCACGAGTGTGACGAGAAAAACAGCCTCTTTGATCCGTCCGATGTTCAAGAACGGAGCAAGTTATACCACAAAGAAAAAGACCTAAATATAATATATATAAAATATACATGGAAAAGTTTTAGCCAGGTAAAGGAAATGTTTATATCTAATTATCTGGGTAGTATGTGTGTATGTGCTTGGAACAAAAAAAAACTATTTAACATTATTCATATTAAGAGTAACACAATAAAAGCTAACAAGGATATCTTCTGTTCTGCTACTGACATCTAGTTGGACAACTCGATGAACACCACTTCAGTTCCCGAAACTCTCCTCTGTGGCACCCCAGACATTCCATGTGTTTGTCAAATTTCCACAACCAGCACTCTTATTGGATTAAATTAATTTAGATAGTCAATGAGATATCAGTTAGCTATACAAGGTGGGGAAATTGTCGAGTTAATGCATGGCTGTACTGGATGGGTGCTGGTGTGACTTAAGGAGAGGTTTTGAAAGTTGACACACTTTGACAGACATAACATGAGAGTTTTATACCAACATCAAGATCATTTATACATAATTTTCTTTGAGGGCCTGAGACTTTTGCACAGTGCTGTGTGTGTGTGTGTGTATATATATATATATATACACACACACAGAAAATATTCTTGTATACTGGGAGCTACAACCTAGCTAGTCAGTATAAACTTCTGGTTGGCTGCTTAGAATGAAACTGCGAATTTGCCAGTACAGACCGGAAGTAAGTAGTAAGACTATCGGAAAGCCTGCATATACAATGGAACTGGAACACTGGAATACACAGTTAGCTTTGTCATTTAGGTAATATTACTATACAGGTAGCATTGGTTTTCAGTTAGCATTACTATAGTAATGCAGAATTTGCTGAGTATTACCCTAGTTAATATTGCTATGCAGTTAGCACTGCTATTCAGTTAGCATTACCGTATAGTTAGCTTTGGTTTTCAGTTAGCGTTACTGTACGGTTAGCTTTGGTTTTCTGTTAGCATTACCGTACAGTTTGCATTGGTTTTCAGTTGTAGGCCTTTGATGCAAAGGGTCAAAGCAGATCATTTAGATGGGAGGGATAGAAGTGACAAAGCAAGTCGCTGTTTATGGGGCCACACACTCCCAGAGCCAATATGAGGGCCTCTGTACCTGTTTGTCTTCATTCTATTTTATTTTATTTGCAACATTATTTTGCAATACGAACATCTGTTTCAGGTTTCGAGTGGCTAAGGAAGCAGACTCTGACAAGTGGCTGTTACGCGCTTAACCAGAATTGTACGTTGTGCAAAAGACATGTGAACATCACTTTGCATATAGACGTCTGCTGAGTGATTCATCAGCGGTCATGTAAACATTTCAACTAATGAATATTACTGAAAAAAAAACAAAAGAATGACCTCAGTCACATCATGCTTCTCTTAAAGTGAAACACATTTTAGTCTTTTCATTTGTTCCTTCTGCACTTGCAGGTTGCAGATTTAGACTCCAGGCATGCAGTACTGTAAGAACATATTTATTTTATTTTTTGCCCTTCCGGGACGGTTCTTGACCCTACCGGGTGGCTGTTCATAGTCAGACAGGCTGCAGTTTAACCCTAGAGTTAAACCTGTCAGATGAAAGCCTCTCTGACCTAAAGATTGATGGGGACCGTGCTGGGGGGGTGCCTTTCTGCCTAAACCACCACTCAGGTGCAAATCCTTCTTTGAACCACCTGTCGTGCTTTACTCAAAAAAATTAAGGGGGCCTTCCTCACCCCTGTGTCCTACCCACCCCTCCCCCCAAGTCCCCATCTATCAGCGATTGGACATACAGGACGTCACGGAAACCGCCACTCCAATCCAGACGTGGCGATAAAGCCTGCAGTGTTGTCAAACAATCCAATCACACAGAGACAGGAAAGTCTTGACATCTAAATTGCAGATGAGTGTGGGGATTAATTCTGAATTCCTCTGCAAGTTTTTGCACGCCACACTTACACGTTTGACTCCAATAAAACCAGTGTCTGCCTCTCTGGGGTTTTTTTTTTCTAAATTACTTTCTGCAAATTGGTTAAATTGCTTGGGAATAAAATGTGACTGATTCATTGGGCCCCCAACAGGCAGTTTTTCATTGATTCAAATACAGGCAATTAAATTCTTAGTGAGTCACTTGACCATCCATTGGAGATCATTTACATTTTTTACACTTCCTCCTTCACACACACACACGTGAAAAACTGCATCTGCTGCCACAAGGTCTTAAATAGTTTAAATTTACAATAATGTCCAAATCAAAAGTACCACAGATATAGAATCATTTCATTTTAAAAAATTAAAATTTGCAGTTATTCGGCACTGTCAGAAAAAAAAAGTACCAGCTTACACTTTTGAGGTACAGTTACGTGTCACTGGAGCTGTACCCTCAAGGCTCTGCCAGTTGTATCCTAGCTGTATGTAAATGTACCTTTTAGCCTAATTTAAGATACAGAAATGGATTCTGGGGAACGTTTTGGTACTGTTGGAGGTATATTAATGTTTTATGTTTATAGCTGTAGGAACAATACTGTATCAGGGCTGTAAATATTCCTTCGTTATTACACACATAGTCATGTTGCATATATTTAACCAACAATGATTCACGAGAAGCATGCCGAATAACAAAACTGACGCGAAATCAAAAGAAAAGGCACTAAATCACTACCGCCGATGAATGTCGCATGTTGTTTGTTGAAGAAAATAAAACAAACACAAAAGTAATGTGTCACGTGCACGGAAAGCACGCGCTCCACACCGTGAGAGACCGACGATAAAGCAAAACGGATAAACCCACCTAGAAAGAGGCTGTCCCGGACTCCACTCCGCCGCGAGCCGAGACGGGTGTCAAGCTAACGGGGGCCTCGCTGGGAATTAGCGCGGTCATGCCTCTCTACCTTGTGCTAAGAATCTAAAATACATTTCAGCAAAAACAAAACAGAAGCTAACAGGGAAACACAATAAAACAACTGGTCACATAATGAGCTCCAGCTGTTGAACTGAATTATTATTTTTTATTTAGTTTGCCTGATTTATGGGTGCTATGCATGTGTTGTTCTGTTACACATATAGTCATATTAGGCTTACCCTAAGCTTTAATATATATATTTTTATAACCTTCAAGAAAAAATCATTGGAATTATTATGCTTTTTCAAAAACCATGAGAACTCTTGCTACCATCATGTCTGGCGCACAGAATTGATTAATCGAGTGATATTAACTTTTCTTTGTATTGAATATAAATAGTTTACTGTTTAAAGCGAACACTGCGGCACGTTTGCTGACGTCTGTAATGGGCTGTTTACCGTAACTGGGCACAATGTCTGGGGACGGCGATCGTTCTGCGGAATTCGCTGCAGACGAGGACAGACAGCAGCGAAGTGCACGTCCAAACGGAACCTGGTTCCAGCTCCCAGAGCCGCTCGTGTGTGTATTTCATTTCACAACATTTAACTAAGCTCGAGAAACCTGCATTCTTCATAAATGACTAAGCAATAGATTTCTCGATAGTGTCAGAAACATCATTCTTCCTCTTGCAACACAGATAAACATAGGCAACAAGTGAGAAACCAAGCCAGGTAAATAGGCCTACACGTTACATTTTTTTTAAATAGGCATCTATATAGCATAATGTTCTAATTAATGCAGTAGGTTGTGACTGCCAATGGTGTAATTCATGCTGAAAATCAGCGCGTTTCACAATATTATAATGTAATGTACAGTCCGAAGCGCTAGAGCAGCTCAGCCCCGGAGTGCCCAAATTATAAGCGCAGATTGGGGTCATTTGAATTCAGTTGTTTACTGTGTTTTCTCTCCATAATTCCCACGGGGGATAGGTTACTTGTTGCATATATTTATTTTTTATGCCAGCTCTCGTCATTTTCCTGTTAGGCAAAATTAATGCTCTAAATTAAGGCTTTAAATTCCATTCTCCCCTGTGAATTTCACACTTGGGGGCAGGAAGGCGCGCACACTTACAGAGACGGTCGCGTTTTTACCCTCACCCTTGTTAGCCGTGAAATGCGTTTGTTCCTATAATTGGAATGTCTCGCTTCTCAGTGCATCTATTTTGCACATTAAAATACCAAAATGTCACTTATTCCGTATGTTAATCGTATTGAACGTGTTTTTAAGTCGACGGGAATGAGATCAGTTTTTATTCACAGAAAATTGTATATTATGGAGTGTAATACAAAATATTACTTGCATATTAATACAGAAAGTATGGGCCTATAGTCATATATTTTGCCTTTGAAGTTCTCAATAAAACTTCAAATAAAGATTTCCTACACATATAACATTAATAACAAGTTTTAAGAGATTTTCTAACGTTATGGTATGATTTGTGCATTTCCGAGAGACTAGTCGGGTTATAAAGTAATATTTGTTTAACTGTACTCGTCCTAACCTAGATTGTCATTCGTGCAATCTTTGGACCGCATCTAACAGTTGGTCAAAGTTCAGTGCGCGATGGACTCAAACCAGCGATCGTGAATGAGAATAAAAAGTGAAAGTGATCATCTAAAGATGAAGTGTTTTTGGATCAATAGGCGAGAGCTTCTTTCTGAGAAATGGGTTCACGGTTGACAGTTTGATGCTTTCTAGACATGTGCAGTGAACCCCAGGGTCGACTTGCGAATTCCAAAACCTGCCTGCAAAACACTCGAGGCAAAAATCTGAGCGCACACGAAACCTCACCTAGTAATACGTGCAACATAACCGCGCGCTTATCTTGTATCGGAGACAGTTAATTGTCAGTGTTAAACAACCCTTTATGGGATGTTGAGGGACTTTCCACCGAGGGAGGACGAAAAATGCACTCACGTCAGCACAAGCCTCTGTGTGGAGCGCCAGTGAAACTATGTCCTTCTCCATGAAGTAATTTATTGCACAAATGGGGGAGTCATCTGTCCGCAATATCCTAATTAACCTTTTAGTCGTGTCGTTTTTTTTACTTGGCGTTTTAGTGCTGTGTCAGTATTCATAGTTTCCGCATGCCCTTATTTCCTAACAATACACCATTTTGCGGTAATTCATAGTCATTGTGATGCTATTAAGAGTGTATTGAGTAACATTTTTAGTTATTTGCGTCTTTTCTCGAATTAATCGCGAGTTAAATTTATGCTGCTACGCAGTGTTAAGATACAAACCCAGTCGTTTCTATTCCTTATTAACGATTAACATCATCAACAACAGCAACAATTGCAAAAATGACGTAGCCCAGAGACCTACTATTATAATAATATTTTTTGGTGCCGTCAAATCGATGTATAGGCTACTCCTGGTGACTTTACGTAGACGCTGTCCACCAGAAACCCCGGTCTTCCTTACGCATGTTTATTAGGCAGTAGTGGTTTCCAGCCTCCACGTTACTGGATGTCCGTTATGGTAGGCCTATTTTCCAAAGCGTGTCCAAAATAAGATTTATTTAGTCAGGTCATTTGTAATTCAAATTAAAATATACGTGGCAAGCCAGAGTTGCTTCTTGAACTAGGCCTACATTTTCACACTCGTCCAAAGCTTAATCAATGAATAGGAATAGGCTAAACAAATAATTTGGACTGCCCGCTATTTTGAGGAAGGCCAGGGTCACGGCCCCTCTAAAACAAATGTAGCCCACATTTCTAACTTTGAATAACTGCTGCCGATCGATTTCTCTAAAGCGTGCAATTTTTATCTTATTCTTACAAAAGAAAGTCGTTTTTTTTATAAATAAATAAAGACAGAAACCCATATCGTATAATAACGTAGAAAGCAATGAAGGCTGCATATACACACACAGTAAAACTAAAATAAATAAATAAAAAGAGGTGGCTTCGATCGGTGTTGTTTTAAGTTCAATTTCTCTGATTGAAACAGAGATACGATATTTTCGGTCTTTGAAAAGGAGGTGTTTGGAGCATCGATACGGTGCGGAGCGGGCTGACCTGCGCCAACAGGTGTTCTGTCGACCACTGCTACCTATCGAAACGTGTCACCGAGCCTTTCTGTGCATGTGCAGTTCCACCGTCCTGGGGTTAGGTTTTAGGGTTTGGGGTTAGGATTATGGTTAGGGCTATCGATTAGCGCTGCGGAAGCCTAACTCGACAAAGTTGCTCATCTCGTCAGAACACCGGCTTCTTTCAAGGGGGCAGGAGAGTAATGCCCCATATGCCCCCCCGCCCCCTTCATGAAACTAATATTACATACCGGAACTGTACTGCCTGAAGTCACGCTTAAAATATATAGCCTGTTCCTATTAATATTATATATCAGATGAACAAAGCATAACGTTTCAAGAAGTAACAATAGCCCCGGACGTGTTTGTTTAACAAAATGTATGGGTTTCCTTTGCCCGAATGGAGGTGGCGTGTGTAAATCTTCGGTTTACTTTTACGGAGATTAAACTTTAAATCTCTAAGATAAATATGGGGCGAGTCGTCGCACTCGGAGTATGCGAGGAGCCGACGTACCGCGGCGATGCGCGCGAAATATTCATGAAAGCCAGTGACTACGTGTGGCTCTCTTAATTATTTATATATCAAAGTCTCAGTTCGCAATTGCTGTTTTTTTCTGGGTAAATCTAGCTTTTTAAGTTTCACAGTACGCTGGGTTATCGGAAAGCACTTTAAAAACTCATTAAGCTTGCGGCTGTGCTGTGGAGGAGAGACTTGTCACTGGATGTCACGAGGCTTTCACCTCTCAATATTTTTACCAGTGCTGTACTGTTAGTGATTAGTGGTGATCGCCTAGCGTGCAGGTCCAGCTCCGTGACTTCACACCCCATCGGCTTAAACATTTCATTAACCATCTGTCGCTCTGGGCCGATTGCTTCTCATTACCGAGGATGCTGATGACGCCCCCCAGCAGAAACCCTCCACGCATCTTGATGCCCTGTGGCCGAGGACCTGGATGTGGTCACCGGTTAGGCTGCATAGGGTTAACAGAAGTTTTGAGGCTCGAACAGGCTCCCAGATGAATGTCATCACAAGCGCGGAGCTGTAATTCAAGACGAGGCGCTTTCAGTTCAGACATGCGGGCAACCAGACGCAGTAAGAGGCGTAAAGCTTTTTATCTGTGCGGAATTAAACAGGTTTACTTAGGTCAATACATTTCACGCCACCACAGGCTTTACAGGAGAAGCAATGCAAGACCAGCCTTTTAATAAGTGTTAATATATGTGCGTACATATACATTGTATTTTTAATTAATATATATATAATTCATTTCATATTATATATAACATTATTTAAATAATCTACATATTTAAAACCTATCCATTAGTAGCTGACATATTGTTGCATGCTTTTTTCTTTATTACATTATATAATCATTAATTTCGTGTGACTGCCATTGCATACACATGCAAATATATATGTAAAATGTTTTATAAACCATTCATTCTGTCCTAGAATATACTTAATACATTTCAACTAGTTAAAGTAATTTTTGATTCAAATTAATGAACAAAAAAGTTTTTTAGAGAGATAACTGCAAAGTGAATTCTCATTTATATTTACATAATAGAAAAATATTTATGTAATTATAAATTTATATATATATATATATATATATATACATATATATATATAGAGAGAGAGAGAGAGAGAGTTATATACTTATAGGTAAACACACACACACATATATATATATATATTGTTTTTTTTTCTGGTTTTAATAATTGGCAGGTAATGGTGTCTAAGTGATGCAATTGAATGAATCTGCAGAGCCAGACAAATTATAAAATTATAATATATTCTCTGCTAATCT
>JAABNY020000034.1:22370833-22381332 GCA_015164015.2 Brevimyrus niger
ATCTATCTATCTATCTATCTATCTATCTATCTATCTATCTATCTATCTATCTATCTATCTATCTATCTATCTTTTGAGACTCCCTGCAGTTCCCCACACATTGCTATAATTACCTGCCTTTTCCACCTGCCTTTTCACTGTGCTACAAAAATATCTATGCAACACGCATCAACGTGTCTGAATTTTAGCACTTTTCTTCATGTGATTTAAGTACGGAAGGTAGAGACAAACAGAAATGCGACTGCTTGGGTGCCGACATTTGTACATCAAAAGTATGAAAGTATGAAGAAGCTACCGGGTACCCAATGTAATAGGGCCTGCACCACACGCATGCAAGCGAGCACACACACACACACACACACACACACACACACACACACAAGTGGTGCCTCTGCCTAGAGCATTCAGATGGGAGGAGATTCCAAAATGCTTCCTCCGGTCCAGAACACCACGTGCTCACCTTGCAGCAAACCCCAAGGTGCTGGGCTGAAAATCACACCACCCTCCACTATTTGAAAAACCATTGATTCCACGCTATAGAAAAACACACAGAGGCAGAGCAGGAAGTGAGGGAGCGAACATTTAGGCATCTTTAGATTTATTTTTTTCTGGGGTGGAGGACAGAGGCCAAAAAGGGAGCAGATTTCAGTGGGGCTCAGAGAGACAGAGATCCTGTGGTCTTTACAATCTCTATCAGGACCTCAGCCCTCAGTGCAGACCTCTCCAGCTTAAATACCCTCAGTGCAGATTTGCCCAGCCTAAACACCCTAAGCACAGACCTTCCCAGCTTAAACACCCTCAGCACAGACCTGCCTGGCTTAAACACCCTCAGCACAGACCTGCCCACCATAAACACCCTCAGCACAGACCTTCCCGGCTTAAACACCCTCAGCGCAGACCTGCCCACCATAAACACCCTCAGCACAGACCTGCCCACCATAAACACCCTCAGCACAGACCTGTCCAGCTTAAACACCCTCAGCACAGACCTGCCCGGATGAAACACCCTCAGCACAGACCTGCCCATCATAAACTCCCTCAGCACAGACCTGCCTGGCTTAATCACCCTCAGCACAGACCTGACTAGGGGTTTCTCAAAACTGATTAGAAGCCCAGAGCTGTATACGTAATGTCCCTCTACCCCAGTAGAACCAGGTATCACAAGTTCAAAAGAAAGCAGTTTCTGGCCCAAAAGGTTGTAGCACATCATCCTCCCCTAGAGCAATGAGCCTTGTTCCAAACTCGCCTCTGGCAGCTGAGCTCATACATGCTCATCGAAACAAAAAAAGAGCCATACTGTACAAATAACATGGGGCGGCTTTGTCCAGAAGTATGTACGTGGAAGCCTGTGTGGAAATGGCAGCCGTATTTGCTCGACAAAGGCCAAGATGCTGCCTCATAAACAAGGGATTATGGAGAATACTGTGAAACTGGTTTTGGTGGGGCGAAGCCAGCTCTGATCTGCCACTGTAGTTCTCTAGGCCTGCAGTAAGTGTCAAGCAGCCTTGCCGGTTAAAGCAGGATAGGTGATGAGAAAAACAACTCCTCAGAGAGAGCTACTGTCGTCCTAACCTCTTAACCAAGGGGTCTCCAAAAGCATCCTAAGTCAGCTATCTTTCCAGGATGTATTCGAAGTGTTCCTCAGTTCCACTCTGATGTCTACCTGGTAATCAAAATCTGGCAACCATACTATGTGGTTGACGTAGGACATGTTTACACGATGTTCTCCTATCGCGCTGATGTCTCTCACTGCCCCGCCCGCCCACATATATAGTTGTTCCACAGAGACAGTAATAAAATATCTTCTTAAAGGAGGTGCTCAAAAAATAATCCGAAATTACCCGTCAAACGTTCTAAAACAAAAATCTGCAGTAATGCGTGTTCCTGTCACGTGAATTCGGTCAATTCCAAGCTCAAAATAATCCTATCAGATCACCATTTGCTCTGTCAGGGTAGCCACATTCCGGGCATTCCACACCAAAAAGATGCTTTATTTACAGTACGGATTGCCAGCCAGCCGCACACGGAAGCCGCCTATATGTAAATAAAACGCTCACCCCCCCTGTCAGAGCCCTGCCTCCCATGCCCCTTTCATCTCACACCTCTTCCTTGTTCCTCCTGAGCATGTGCTGACTCGCCCGCCACGCACTGTGCGTCCTTCAAAGGTTTCACACCGACGTTACAGCCAGCCTGTCCGGTCCCAGCCCCGGGGGGGCAGGCGGGGGGGGTGCTATTAATGCGGGAATTTGTGAAACGCTCCACCAACGTCATCTCACATATCACAATATTGTCATCTATGCTATTGTCTTGCTAATTGGACCCGCTTAGCATTCTCCTCAAATGCTTCCCCCCCCCCCCTTTCCCCTGCGCTTGAGGGCAGCGCTGGAGAACCGGCGCTGTCCACAGAAACCCCCCCCCCCTCCCCACAGTGACCTTTCACGATCCTTACAGACGATCCACCGTACAGACAGATCGCCTGAGACTGTGAAGACGCCTGCAGAACGAAGGCTGTTCAGGACAAACGGACCTGAAAAGCACATGGGGGCTGAGTGTGTCGGTGGCCGGCAGGGAGGAGGCGAGAGTCCAAACTGGTCGCCACCCCCCTCAAACAGAGGCAGCTCCTAGTCTTCCTGAGCTCATTCTTTGGCAGCATGGAGAAAATATTTTATTTACTACATAAGATAAAAAAAAAAAAAAACTTTAGAGACCTTTATACATTTCTTTTTAATATAACATAAAGTTTACTGAAGGTGTTCAGGGTATGTGCCTTCCACCCAAGTATGACTGCGCTTCTAGAAACTTCTACCTGAAACTATCCATTTTTAATTGTAATTCCTGAATGATTACTTTGCCTCACGCCCAGACTCCTGTGACAGATATCAGGGCTGGGTGACTGCGAGGACGGATTAGCGACGCGCTCCTTTGTTTCGTTTTGCCGAGTCACAGGGAACAGGCGGCGGAGTTCAGCTGAGTCGAAAGCAACCCCAAGCTCCCAACTCCGGCCTCGCCCAAGAAACAGCTGTCACGCACGAGAACGTCATGCCACGGGACGGCCCGGCGAGCCCTTGTCGCACCACCATATGTGTGACATCGCCTCTGTTTTAATGAGTCTTCGGGCTGGACAGGTTTAGGGAACTTCACCCGGGATTCTGACTCGCGAGTCTCAGGTTGGACTTCTGCAAGTCCCGAAGAACATCCCCCTCAAGCAGAGAAACTTCACCCAGAAGCAAAGCAAGGAAAATCTCCCCCCTTCCTATCCATAAAAGGAATAGAAACTAATTTTTTGGTCTGACTACCTAAACACACGGTGACCTTCTCAAGCAGAGAACTTAAAAATGAATCTGGAAGCCCTTCTCCAGAATCGACAGCCCGGAGGAAGACAGCAGCCGTGTTCGCATATTGCTGGACAATCCAGACAAACTCCTTCCAACTTACGGCATCTCTGAGCTCTTTTATACAGCTTCTCTGCGATGACCTTCTGATAGCTAAGCAGGAAAATGCTGCTTATAGACTTTACAAGAGTGTGAAATCCCCTACTGGAAACCCGAAAGCATGGCATCCGAAAGGTCAAATCACAGAAATCGTATCTGGATGTGAACGTTCATCCCAGGCTTTTATCTTAAGATGATATAGGTAATCTCGTATGAGCCAGCGCTATCCTCAAGTGATTGGAAATTATTTGTTGGTATTTTAGCTCTGGTGGAGTATGATTAACATGATAAGAGATATAATGGAATGTTCTGAGTAATGTGGGCGAGGAAAAGCCCAGGCGGTGCAGGCCCGGCTGAATGTTGTAAAGGCCCGGAGAAACACTTCATCCTGTTTATCATACTTAGGCGTCACTGGCGTAGCCCTATCAAGGAAATGATCTTATCATTTAGCAGTTCTGGTATCTGAATGATTACAGGGAGAGAGAGACAGCGATTCGCACTGTTTACGTGATGCTGAGTTCAAAGTGTGCGTAATTACGAAGCCAAGCCAAGGCGCTCAGGGTAACTAATGAACTGGAGCTCGCTGAAGTGCATTTTAGCAAATGATTCCTAGGTTTGTTAGCTATAAAAAGATCTTTCTGAAAGGTGACATTACACAAGCCAAACACTGCAGTGAGACGTCATAAACAGACCTGCTTGCTCACTATTTGGTTGCTCGTCTTTAAAAACAACTGCAAACAAAACCGTATCTTGAAGTATATATTATTATGGCAATATACAAATTTTGTAGTCTGGTACCAATTTACCTGTTATGAGGTACTTTGTTTTAAGCTGATCTCAATATGTGACAGGGAACAAATACCTTAGGCAAAATTACCTTTTGCAATAGCTGTTTGGCTGATTTACTATTTTAATATTTCTTAAAGATGCACACAATATTTTTTAAATTACTCTTTTAAAACCAAGTCATTTTTCCACATACATTAATAACAGGTAAAAATACTTTTCGGTACCACAAGTCATGAATAAAAACACTGCTTTGCCTTTGTAACCCACCCTTATGAACAACTCTTATCATTTCCTGTCAAATTTGTCCTCAGAGTGGCAGCTTAACCAGTTCTGAGTTATACAGCCAACGCCCTTCCTTCAAAGAGGCTAAAACAATGACCTTGAACACAACAGCGTACTGAAATAACAGAAAGCACAAAAAAAAAAATGCATTAACCATGATTAACTTTCCCTCCCGGCAATGCTTGTGGCTGTTATTTTCATATCTATGCAGTTGAGAAAAATTTTACAATAGATTCTTTTATAGGAACTGGGACGCTGAAAACAACGAGATCAATGGAAACTTCACAAAATATGGATTAGGGGTGTGACAATAGCAGTGAGTAAACGTATAGCCTCGCACCTGGTTCCATTCCTGGGATAGGCTGGGGGGCTGTTGTACGCCACAGAAGTACGATAGCACTTGTTGCCCCCGAGTTGGAAACGTCTACCGTCCACGTGAAATTCAACAAGGTGCTGCGTGCCCTCCGATGCAGTCGCCAGAATCCCGGGCAACAAAGTTTACAAGTGAATTTGGTTACATACTTCTGCTTTGTTTACCTCAGATAAACAACCGGCCATGAATATACCTGCCGTTTAAATACAGCAATAATTAAAAGATGGTATCCCTTTCCACGCTCACTTTCTGGTATATCCTCGTTCCAAACATTGTGCAAATATAGTAACACTATTGTGCAAATATTAATGAGTGTACTAACATAAGGCATATGATTAAGCTTTATAACTGTCTCATAAATATAAGCACTGTATGCTGTCTTACATCAGTGGCCATTTATACGTTTTATGGCACAGTTGTAAAAATTTGTTTTGAAAAACATTCAAGGATGCACCATAGTTAAATACCTCACTGTCAGTACACTTACTATAAATAAAATATATGATCTCACTTTTATTCTATATTACAACAAATTCACAGTGTACAAAAGGCAAATTATTTTGGAAAGTACTCCAGAGAAGTATATTATCCTCAGTATGAAAAATATTTACAATGATTCAATTTAAATGCATTGCATTAATATAAAATGCTTAAATCAGACTGGCATTTATGGCATTTGTGCAAGATACACATTTTGCACATTTCAGCAGTTATATTACAATGGTTTTCTCAGGCAACTGAGGAAATGGTGAAAATCCACAAATCTCTTTTGAAGATCAGCCCATCATTATATTTATTATATATTTTTTAAATATATGGTAACACTTTACTTAAGATTTATAAACTTATTCATAATGCTTTATAATGCATTAATAAAGCATTATAAACATAGCTATATTTATAAAAAGGTATAACACATTATAGCCGTGTTTATTATGCATTATGACTGCTGTACTGCTCGTCTATAATGCACTGCATACCTTTACAATGCAGTACAAAGCATCCTTTATACTTATACTGACCATTACAATGCATTATAGACAAAAGCTTCATTAAGCATTTATAATGCATAATACACATGGCTATAATATTTTGTCTTTTTATATATTTTTATAGCCATGTTTATAATGCTTTATGAATACATTACTATTTCTTGTGAATGTGTTTATAAATTACTAAAAACATGACCTTAAGTAAATTGTTAAATGCATAAACAGTGTCTAAAGTCCAGGTCAACAGAATGCAGATGAAATGTAGCTCTGTAAGGCCATCTTTGCTAAAACCATGCTGTCAGTTCCAATACCTCTATGACTGAAGGAAATAAGTTCACATGAACCGACACACACACACACACACACACACACACACCTATTTTCATGTTTTGTGGGGACTCTCCATTAATTTCTATGGGAAAAACTCCCAATTTGACAACCTTAACCCCAACACAGCCCTAACCTTAACCATAAGTAACCGAACAAAATAGTACAGTTCTGGCATTTTTAGTTTTTTGATTGCTGTTGCAGATTTTTTTTTATTTTTTATAAAATTGTTTGTAAAAAAATGTCCCCACAAGGTAAGAAGTTACAGATTCTTATCACATTGTGGGTAAATCTGATTCCCAAAATGTAGTAATTACATAAAGAAACACAGACAAGCCCAGAACGTTAAAGCGATTGATGCAGACTCACAAAGGACACAGGTGCAGGTATTCTCAATCTCTCCAGCAACATTCAGCTACCAATAAGTCCCAAATCCATTAAACTGAAATTCCAGGCCTGTTGTGTGTGTGTGTGTGTGTGTGTGTGTGTGTGTGTGTGTGTGTGTGTGTGTGTGTGTGTGTGTGCGTGTGTGTGTGTGTGTGTGTGTGGGCGGGGGCTCACTGATCATATCACATGCCTGATCTCGGTGTGCAAATGTTTGCATTTTTATATCACAGGATTGCATAGGTCATATACACTTAGTACAGCTGGTCATGTGACCATCCTTGGAATGACACTTTAACTAAGAAGATAAGACATTACAGTTATGCTGGTTGAGTCCAAACTGAAGCTTGTTGGTTCAAATCCCAGGTGTGACCTCCATATCCCGAACTGATAAAAATTCAGTGTAGGGTCAGTGTGGAGTGCATGGGGCATGTAAACAATTACGATGCTAGTAGAGAATGTAACGTATACTTCCGGCGGTGACCAAAAAATAAACAGGGAGCCACAGAGAGAGACAAGAGGGCTGTATCCATAGGAAACACATTTTATTGAAAAACAATATCAGTTTGTAACAGACTGGTGGAATGTGTGTCATAGTTCCTTTTCTCGTAAAACCCTTTTTCACGGACTGGCTATTTCAACTGCAGGGACTGAGCCAGAGCAGCCAGAAGCCAGGAGTGATCCGTAGGAAAAAGAAAAAAATCAAGGTGGGGAAAGCCGACATACAAGTGAACCATAATACTGTGTTACTTACAAACCAGAGGAAAGAAAAGGGGGAAAAAAGCAAAACAAAAGGAGAAACAAATTAAATAAATATTCATGGTAAACATGTATGGCACAAATATGCAGCAGTCGATTTGGCAATGTTTGCTGTACGCTTTTTTTCTCAATCCGTTCGTTTTCAAACCAAATTCTCAATGAACAGTGCAAAAGGGAGGTGGTGGTACGTGACTGACTTCTTCAGTAAGCTCTAGCTAAAATACATAGCAAAAAATTCAAATTTTATACAAAACATCTTACTCAGGAGTTCATAAAAAAACTCATTGGATCTGGTCTCGATATTTACACAAGCTGGTTACCAAAAAAAGTCTGTTTTTCTTAACCATGATGCGGATTGTTTTTAATTTTTTTTTCCTTTCAGTTTTTTTCCCGTTTTCTAAAAAGGTGGATAAGGCTATCGTAACAACCCGGATCTCATGTACAATACAAACAATAACGTATTTACAATATTTAAACTACAGATGTACGGTGCAAATTTCAAAGTCACGTGACCAGGGCTGACCATACAAGCAAGGCATTTTACAGTAGCCTGAAGGAGCGATTCCCGGCAATCGCATAACATTCTCACAACGTTGCTGCAACGGTACAGGTGGGTGAAAAATAACGAAAATAATTACAAATTAAATTAAATCACAGCAACATAATGAGAGTGCTGCACGTTAACTGGGTAACGACTTCAGATTTAAAGAAACTAATAAGATTGTCATATTCTGCCCCAGGATGAGCAGCAGCTGAATACCTATCAGTTTTTTGTTGTTGTTTTTTTATTATTATTCTTAACTTCTCGGATGAATTTAAGTCCTATTGTGTTTCACAGCTTACCTCCTAACGACAGCACAGTAAGAGTGTTTCTAAAGGAACGTTCCGGAGGAAAAAAAAAAAAAACAACGTGATCCTAGAAAAAATAAGAAATTAACAGCAGATTCACATGAATTTTGCTTAAGGTGTATCGTTATCAGTGGTTTAAGAACACTTTCCTTGGGTAAAGTTTTTTTTAATAGTTAAAAAATAAATAAAAATTGCATATTTGCCAGCATTGTAGCCTCAGACAGAGACACAAATTCATACAAGGCTTTTACTTTAAGTGGGAGTAATGTAATCAATGAGGGAATGAGAGATTTGAACTGAAGAAGTCTTGGGGCGAGCAGAGGTGCGCGAGAAACCGAGACTCGTAACCAGGGGCGACCGTCCCGGTCACCTAAATTGGCTTCCCTGTCGCGGAATATCGGTCAGTCGCCTGAAGAGCACGATAAGCGCAGAATATTAACAAAATTTTCACAGCCATGTTCAAGCTGACCGGTTTAAGATGAGGTACAAGTGAAGGTGCCCTGGCGTGCGGGTGTACGCACACGAGCACGCAGTGAAGCGCAGCCGCGCCAACCGGGACGGGTACATAAACATTCCCATCGCCCTTTGAGGAGACGCTACAGTGAAGCATTGTGGGATATTATGGGCAAACGTCAGGTCCAGCAAGCCCAATATACCACTGAATCCACCGGGGGTTCAGAGAGCACATTCAAGGGCCCTGTTTTTGTGCATTTACACCAATCCTAGCTATTTTTGGACCCGAGCTATTTTCCCAAAGGCAGAGGTCCAAGTTAACCCTGCCTCCTTTTCTTCTGCACCAGCTCTGTGTTTTAAAAAGGCAACTCAAGATATTTGTGTGGGAATAAACGAAAACTGGGGATTTCAGAACACAAACCTACCTTGCATAATGTGCATTTACCATAATATATTACTAAACTTCTCACAGTCCCGAATAACTCCTGTCCTCTATTTTGCTATCATAAATAAATTCCTCTTATCAAGTTCCTTTCTTTCTTTTTCTAGTTCATCAGAATCCCCCCTTAAAATGTACAACAAATTTTAAAAGGGGAGGCTTAAGAAACAGCGAACAAAAGAATAACAGAGGATTCCTGTGCTTTATGCGTCGAGGAGAGCACCAGTCGATCCCCAGCCCCTCGTCCCCCCCCTGTCCTCCACCACCTATGGCCACGAACTGCAGTACCTAGGTGAACTCCGGGGGCTGAAGCAGACCAGGGTTCTCTTCACTCTTACTCAGGTAACACAGCAGTAAGGCAGGTAAACTCTGGCCTGTACCTCCAGATCGCCGACTCCCCCATCTAAATGGAGAAACCCAACTCAGAAGAGCGATTTGGTACTCCGTCCTGCTGGGGGGGGGGCCATCAGGTCAAGTTCAAGCCTTTCATTTTATATAACTAAAGACAGACCTTAAGTTGCAAAAGCGGCAGGTGTTTTACTGCTCTGCCGGCATCTGCCGCTAGTCCTTCACACAAGTTTGTGAAGGAACCAAAAAAAAGTGCTGCTTTGGTGTGAGTTCCCCACCATCACGAGAACCAGCCGTCCAACCAAGGCTGTGAAGCTCTACACCTCGATGGGCAGCCAAAACGGACCAACCGGATCGCACCTCTTGCCTGTTCACCCAATCCACTCCCCATTCTGACTTCCTTAGCTCCTCCCTCTACGCCACACGGCAGCCGCCATTCTGCGTGTCACTACCGTGACACAGCACCCAGATGACCAGATCCGTGAGAGTCTCCGGTACTGAAACAACCATTAAGCAAAGACCACTGAAATGGAAATGATGTCGGGGTGTGTGTGTGAGGGGGATGCGTACATACACTTATAAAAATGGTAATGAGGACGTTCAGGCCTTCAAGTAACAAATACTGAGAAGAGTCAAACAAAACAATTTTAAAACAGGTGACGGGTGACGAGAGCAATGGGGGGAGAAAAAAAATGAGAAATGGACAAAAGCGATCCATGGTGGGTGGGTGGGTGACCACTGAAGTGTAGGTAAGTCAGATCCCTGCCTTGCTGAGGAGGTTCCCTCCACTCCCTCACATGCTCCCATCCTCTAGATTGTCCCTGTCAAAGAGGAGGCGCAGGACAGCCATCGCCGCAGTCAGGTCACGGTCGGCTGCTGCTCTCTCCCTCCCTCCTTCTCTTCCCCTTCTCCATTTCCTGTCAGGAGTAGGCAGGAGTAACGTCCGGATAAAATCCCGAAGCGAAGTGGGAGGATGGTCCAGTGGCCATTCAAGCTTGCTCCCTCTCTCCGGCTGTCCAGACTCCACGCTCCATTCCGCCGCGTCCATTGCCCCCAACCCCCCCAACCCTTCC
>JAABNY020000034.1:22419283-22433497 GCA_015164015.2 Brevimyrus niger
TGCTCGTTGCTTCCGGGATAGGCTCCGGACCCCCCGCGACCCAGTAGGATAAGCGGTTTGGAAAATGGATGGATGGAATTTCTTTGTATTTAGAATAATCAAGAAATAAATCTGTGATTGGTTGGCATTCACTTGTCCTATAGTGAACCAGGCTCATGACTGGGATGAATCAGGCTGATGATTGGGTGGATCAGGCTCACGATCAAGTAGGACAGCCTTATGATTGGGTGGATAGACTGATGATTGGGTGGAGTAGGCTCATGACAGGGTGGATCAGGCTTATGATTCAGTAAGACAGCCTTATGATTGAACGGATGCACTGATCATTGGGTGGATCAGGCTCATGATTGGTTGGGACAGGCTCATTATTAGGTGGATCAGGCTCATGATTGACTGGGATGGGCTCATGATTAGGTGGATCAGCCTCATGATAAACTGATGATTGGGTGGGAGAGGCTTATGACTGAGTAGGATAGCCTTATAACTGGGTGGATATACTGATGATTGGGCAGCTCAGGCTCATGATTAGACTGATCATTGGATGAATCAGGCTCATGATTGGGTGGATCAGGCTCGTGATGGAATAGGACAGCCTAATGATTAGGGGATATACTGATTATTGGGTGGAACAAGCTCATGATTTAATGAAGCAGGCTCATGATTGAGTAAGACACCCTAATGATTGGATGGATCGGGCTCATGATTGTGTGGATGAAGCTCATGATTGGGTGGATGAAGCTCATGATTAGGTGGATGGACTAATGATTGGATGGGACAGGCTTATGATTGGGTGGGAGAGGCACATTATTGGGTAGGACATGCTAATGATAGGGTGGATAGACTGATGATTCATTGGAACATGCTCATGATTGGGTGGATAGACTGATGATTCATTGGAACATGCTCATGATTGGGTGGATAGACTGGTGATTCATTGGAACATGCTCATGATTGGGTGGATAGACTGGTGATTCATTGGAACATGCTCATGATTGGGTGGATAGACTGATGATTCTTTGGAACATGCTCATGATTGGGTAGGCCAGGCTCATGATTGATTAGGCTAGGGAGAGCCCCACCTGTGGAGTCTGACCTAGTTCTTGCTCTACCCCTTCAGTAACCCCACTGTGTTAAGCACATTCATATTGCCCCCTATTTTTACCTGGAGCTGCTCAGGTTAAAAATCTCAGGACTCCTGCCAGGACTGGTATCCCGCAACCTTCATGTCCTTAACTGCTACACCACCTGCTGCTGAAAGCGCCACATGGTGCTGAAGCCAAAAGGCAGGAAGAGGCATCCGTCTGTCATTAGACACCCGTGGGGAGCGCGGACGGTCGATGCGGAGCCCGTGGATGTCGTGCCAGTTAAGAGGCGACGCCGAGGCCCACACTCCCCCCTGGGCGGCTAGTGCGCAGGACGAAAGTCGTGCATTGGGCATTACATCACCGGAGGTTAGAGCTCACCTTGCGGGAGGAGGAGGCTGGGGGAGGAGTTGCTCAGCCCCCGTCCCATCTGGCAATGGGTCTCATCTTGCCCCCCCCCCCCCCCCAAAAAAAGACCCACTGCAGGCTCAAAAACATCCTGTCTGGCACTGTTACCTGGAAAGGATGCAGACTAGTGTCTGCGGACTCCGACTCACTAATTCCCTCTCAGCCTCATTATTAAGCACTTTCCTTATGCTTCATTATTTGCATATTCATGCATCTCTCAAGTGCCCCTCGGGCTGCTGTGACCCCTGAGCAGCATTGTTACGTTTGCTTTTATAAGCAAACGACGGGACAGCTGACAGGCAACTGAAGCCACCTATGCAGCACTTAAGGGCACCAGGCTAGTTGAAGTATCTTCGCCAGAAAAGCTGTTTTTCCAGTGAATATTGTAAAACATATCCTGTTTATGATCTAGGTATTGAAATATCTGTGCAAACATAGAAGTACCATTCCTCACCCATCAGTCAGAGAGGCAACTGGGGTCTTTCACAATATGCATACTTGATTGTACTTGGATTCTCGTTTTATGTCATCTTCCATTGCCAAAAACCAGTTCCAATTCTCAAGTACAGAAGCGTAGAAGATGGTGAAAATCCCAGGACGTCATTCTTGCCCAGCCCCAAATATGAAGGATACATTGGTTGTATCCTCGCCAAATGAGACCAATCATATGATTCATTGCACTCCAAGATTGTTTGTGGGAAGCAAGCTAGCAAGACCGGTCTTGCCAAGACCACAAATATGACCGTTGTGTTCTTGGTACTGAGGAACACCCTTGCAGTTTCTGGAATTTGTGCTCCTGCAAAACACTGAAAATCTGAATGTCTTCATTGAAACAAAACTCAAAAGGATCTAACAAATGAAAGTTTTTTGGGCAGCTGTGGAGCCCGGTTCTGCTCCATCCTGTGCTGTCTTGCCTCGGAGCACCAGTGGGGATGTGGAATCACTGCAGATCTGAGACTCCTAGCAAGGGGGTCGTGACCTGAGGCGACTCCATTGTCAACAGGATGAGAAAAGAGAAACAGTAAATGAGACAATGACGACTGGCATACACACACACACACACACATTTATTCTTAAGGAACAATGGACTACTGCCCATCCCTCCATCAGACGCCTGACTTGATTGATGGAATGTTTTACATTAGACCAACAGGCTCAATCAGTCTTAAAGTACAATCTAATTACCTACCTGATGTTGTCTGAGCATCCTCAGTACCCTGAAGTCTACATAAATCTTGCATTACCTCTGATAGCTAAATACCCAAGTCTGACTCATAGAACAGTCTTGAGTGCATCAAGGAGGCTGAGAGCAAGGCTTCCTCTCAGGGTCCCCCGGGGCAAACAGGTCTTAACAGAGGTGCCAAGCAAAATCTACAGCATTTATCAGACAGCAGGAATACAGGGCTGTGTCGGGTGATCGCCATGGCAACAAGAACAATGATTTCACATTTTACACATTGTAAATCCTTTTAAATAAACAGAGAAGAATATTCTGTACACTTAGCATTCATGTTTAGCACTATATAATAAAACTGGAATCAAGCCTGAAAAAATGTGGTTTCAAAGAACCATATTCTAATAACCAGAACACCTGTCATCAGAAAAAAACTGGCAGCCTGGTCACTTTGTATTTACCAGAACTGGTCTTTCTGTGTCACTCTGGGATGTCACACTGCACAGCGCCCGTTGCCCACGTGCATACTAATCCAAATAGCTGAACATGGTACCCAATTTATAAGGTTAGGGGTTGAAACCCAAAATAAAATGATAAACAACTGAATTTTAGGACGTTTTCTAAATCCAGGAATACACACTTACATGCATATATGCACAAACACAGACACACACACGCTCTCCCAGCAACTATTTTGGCCAAGAGACCTTGTTTACCAGAGCCCTGTGATCCATGCTGGGAATCTTCATACACAAGGACACAAGACACAGAAGCCGGGCGGCACCACTGTCACCCTTGTCGTCATCCTTTGGTCAAGATGTTATTTTTGTGACTGGAGGTGCTCCAGCAAAGGACACGCGCGCAGGCATGCACACACACACACACACACACACACACACACAGTGAAGCAGCGATACTCTAAAGACAATGGCCACAAAATTAGCAACCTCTGGGAAAAAGAGCAGAGACTGTCCGTCCACCTCGGAGAAGGAGCGTCCCACCCAGCCTGGAGCTTCCTGTGCACCACACAAAGGCCACAGCATTGTGGGACATTTATTGCGAACCTTGTCTCATCCTCAACTTGGCTCGTGACCCTGAAACATAAAAAACGTCTGCTGACTTTGTTCGGATGAGGAAAGCGCAGAAGACCAGAAAAGGTATCATTTCCAATCTGCGATATTTAAAGTGCTTGGGGAGCTTAGCGTGAACCCTGGAGTGAATCTGACCCCGAGGTCTCCACCAGTCTTCCTCCAAAAGTGGTTTGCTTGCATATTGCTCATCAGAGTCTTCATTTGGACAGACAGCGGCTATTTTGAGGCGTGCATTGTTCGCTTGTGTGCGTGTGGACATGAGCGCAGGCATGTGAGTGTTTACGCCTGTGTGTAGCTGGATGGTGAGACGTAAAAGTGATGGAAAGTCCCCAGCGGAATCAGAGCCCTAGTAGGAGGATCCTCTGCTCTGACGGACAGCGGGACAGGCTGGAGACCTCTGCTCTGCCACCACGGCTGCGCTCACCCTGCTGGGCCTATGAGGAGCCTCTGGGGGTGACCAGGCGGCCTCCGGGGGTGACCAGGCGGCCTCCGGGGGTGACCAGGCGGCCTCCGGGGGCTTCCCTAACACCAGCACCAAGGGCTTGCTAACGCTGCCTATAGCTCATCTCCAAGGACCGGCCTTAAGCCCCAGAAACTTCCCCAAGCCTAAGTACTGGGGCTGGACTGGGGTTAAAAATCTGTCCTGGCTTTCAGGGTTCCCCGTGGGGGCTTTCCCCATGATTAATTGCCCCTCTGAGCCCAGCACTGAGCTTTGCTCTGACCCCCTCAGAGCCCAGCACTGAGCATTGCTCTGACTCGCTCTGGTACGCAGAACCCTGCATTACCCTATGCCCTAAACCACAGTGTTACCCTGATCCTCAAGTCCCAGGATTGGTGTTATCCCCCCCTCGTCCTCCCCCTACATCTCTAGAATAGCACTGCCCCCCCCCCCCGAAATACTCACACTAAGGATTGCTCTGACCCCCCTCCACCATCTAATACCCCCAGTTTCTTTGAACTGTCCCCCCACCCCCTCCAGCCCCCGTCAGCCTAATTCTCTTGATCACATTCATCAGCTGACAAAACTTCCATTACACCCTCAATCCGCACGACTGTGTCTCTATGCTTTGTGCTAAAATGTTATTATCGGTATTCTTAACGAGCGGCCGATTTCACGGCCGTCAGCTCATGCCTCCCTGTGTTTTCTGCTTTGCGATCAATCTCGGTCCCCGGGTTACAGAGAGGCAGCACCCTGACACGCCGCTGAAGTCTCCGGCTAATTAGCCCCTCGACGAGTCTCACTTCAGCTTCTCCTATCATCAGCTGCTTTCTGGAGCAAACACCCAATCAGCAGGCATCATAGGCAGTGTGTTTGAGTTCTGTTTGCATAGCCAAGGTCGTAGGACAGATTTTGTCATAGGCACGCCAGAACTTAATAATTTAAATCAGTGTTTCCTAACCTAGTTCTCGGGGAACCCTGGACGGTCCACGTTTTTGCTTCCTCTCAGCTCCCAGCAAATCTGCACCAGGTATTCGGTGTTCTTGATTGGCTGGGAGCTGGGAGGGAGCAAAAACATGGACTGTCCGGGCTCCCCGATGATTGGTTTGGGAAACACTGATTTAAATCCAAATGAAATATTGGCCACTGCACCCCACTCAGCAGGCTCACAGAAAAAAATCGTACTTCTCCTACAAGTTGTTGCTGACCCATTATTGCAGCTGGTGCTAAAATCAGATCAACAACACAACTCTTATCACAGAAAAGCCAGAACAGCCTGTATATCGTGGGGCCGGGCAGGGTTCCAGAACGTTCTGTTTTCTGCAGGTTCCTCAATAGGATGTAGTAGGAGAGAAGCCGCATGGTTTGTTTGCATAGTAGGCCTTATTTTTCCGGAAAATGGTTTATGTAACCTGCAAGCTTCCCTTGAGAGTATAAGGGCTGCTCCATCTGCTGGGGACTTAAACAGCAGCGGCTGGGTAGGTGGGTTGGTCGGTAGGTATATTTTATTGGTCCCTGGGGGGGGGGAGTTATATTTCTGCTACAGGTTCGGGTACAAACAACAAGGGCAAACAGTCAAAACAGTAAAAACACATCAAACGTAATATATAAATGAAATGCAATAGCAGACTTATAATATAAACAAGCCAACACAAGTGAAATGTACTATAACAGGAACAAGTTAGAAAACAGATGCAGATGACAGGAAGAGGCCCAGAGCTGCTTCTCACTGCATGGAGGTGGTATTACAGTCAGCTAACGGTCTTGGTTTATAACGGCAGTGAATTTTGCCTGCATCCCGTCTTCTGCCTCCCCCTCCTGCACGTCATGGGACAGCCTGGTCGCCGGATCAGCCGCTTTGACCGCCGGTGACTTCGTGCTGCGACGAGAGCGACTCGCCTGTTTTCTGCTCTGAATTTCCACAGTGAGGTCACCGTGGGAACCAGACGGCGCGCTGCAGCTCTGAGGGAGGCGCGGCCGAGGTTTTCAAGGAACTGCTGAGGAACTCGGGAGGAGTCCAGGGAGCCTTCGGTCCGCAATCTCAGGAAACGGCGTCGGCTACGACACTCCGCCACGGCAACGCGGTGCCCGCCGCCTCCGGCACAAAGGGTTCCCAGGCCTCTGCGCCAGTCCCCCCAGCGAGACGTCTGCGCAGGCGGCTGCAGGGCTGCTAGCTCTCACGCATCTGGCGTGACACTCAGGCTTTCACACTCTCACTCTCACGCCAGGAATCTTACGCCAAATCTGTATTATTTCCTTATTAACCTAAAGAAAACACCTGTATCAATAGCCCTGTTACAAAACACCTGTATCAATAGACTGTTTACAAAATAATAAAACTCTTACGTACATGTAAATACCTGCAGAACTGAGAATCTCATGCCAGCCAGCTGACCAAAGTTGACAACCTGTGACCGTGACCATGTCAGTGTCTCATGCTTTGAGACGCAGGCGGAACTTAGACAACGGGTTTGCTGTTTTTTTTTCATGCCACCTTCAGACTTTCCCTAACCCCCAAACACCCCCCCCCCACCCCACATAGCCATGCTTTTGTCTCAGTAATATGTGCACCTCCTTTTAGACAGCCTGCTAGTGCTCTTACCTAAATGAACGTAAAATTCCTCCTGGATAACAGCAGCTGCTGAAAGAAGCAAGTGTAACCAGGTCGTGGGGGGGGGGGGGGGTGGTTGTTGATCACTGCCGAAAGAAAAGTGTGCCTCATGCTGGTGGTGTAGCCCAGTGGGTTAAGGGTATGGTGCCAATATCCGGAAGCTTGTGAGTTCAATTCCCATGACTGGCAGAGTGATCATATCACTGGTGGGTCCTTAAGTGAGACCCTTAACCCCCAAATGCTGTAGGGATGCTGGCCAGCCCAAAGCTTTCTTCCCTTTGGATGAGGTGTCTGGGAAATAAATGACTGCAGAGGAGTTTTATGGGAGTGTAGAAATATTGTGAGCCCCGGAGAATAGAATGGAAGGAGGGAATTAGATAGAGTGCAATAGAATAGAATGGAAAGCACCCAGGAGAGGGAATGAGCAGAGGTTCTGCGAAGGAGTGAAGGTGTCGGATGTATAAGATGAAGACAGAGCTGCCTGTGTGCGAAAGGCTTGGGGGGGGACATGCTCCCCCACCCCACTATGGCTCACAGTCTGCCTTGTGGGTCATGGCGGTTCTGCAGTCATTGTAACTACCCACCTTTACGATGCATGAAGATGAGGATGGGTGGCAAGCAAAGACTCTCAGTACCAGGAAAGAGGCATCTCTTAAGGCTGGCTTTCTGTGTGTTGTTGGTTTGATGGCAGTGCAGCTTGTCTTCGTATGCACGCAGAATTCTTGCCGCTTTGTCTTCCTGGTTCCGAGCGGTGTCACATGACACACCGCCAACCTCTGACCTCTGGCCTCGGCTGGACTTGGCAGTGTGAGGCAGGTGTGGCTAATGGTGTTTGTTTTTTATGGCCGGGGGAGGGTTCCGGAACCCCCATTGTTCTCAGGCAAAGATAGGTCTGGTAAAGCAACACGTTGCTGCCCTGGTTGTCCTGTGGGCATGGGGTCCAGGCTTCGCCACTGATGGTCCTGCTTACACGTCTGCATTGGTGTGAGCAGTGAGGGTGTCAGGCTGTGAGGTAGTGAGGATATGAGGCTGTGAGGGTCTGAGGCAGTGTGGCTGCGAAGTTGTAAGGCTGTGACAGGGAGGCAGTGAAACTTTGAGGCTGTAAGGGTCTGAGGCAGTGAGACCGTGAGGTTGCAAGGCTGTGGCAGGGAAGCAGTGAGGCTTTGAGGCTGAGAGGGTGAGGCTGTGAGGGTCTGAGGCAGTGTGGCTGTGAGGTTGTAAGGCTGTGACAGGGAAGCAGTGAGGCTTTGAGATTGTGAGGGTGAGACTGTGGGGCAGTGAGGGTCTAAGGCAGTGAGGCTGAGCGGCTATGATCTGAAGGCAGTGCGGCTGTGAGACACTGAGGGCAGGTGCATAGCTGACAGGTTTGCTCACATATGTGAATGATGCTCACGCCTGCATTCGGCTCCATCCGCTTCAGTCCTTCCCAGGTTCTCTTTCAGGGCTTGGTTTTCAACATGTGCCATGTGTGTGTGTGTGTAAGGTGTGTGTGAAGGACAGCACACTACGTGGCTCCCCGTCCTCCCCACCCACCCCCCCCCCCCCCCCCCAAACCTTAAAGGCAGCGGAACACCATTGTTCCCCAAAATAGCTCCACTTTGTTGCCAGAGAGGAAGTCATATTGTAGAGACAGGCTGAGAACAAGGTGAGGTCGTGGTAAGGGCCCGGCCTTGGGTTCTGTCTCACGGCACCGTTCCCAGACTCCTCGGCGGGGACTGCCGGCGCGTCCCACACTGTCACACACACACGCATGCACACACACGCACACAATGACACGGGGCCAGTGCCGCGTGCAGGTCTGGCTTACGCGTGCTCCAGCTCACACTCAGCCTGCGCTGCTGCCGGCTCTAGGCTGGCCGGTCTGTCAGTGCCTGTTAGTCTGCAGCGGGAGACTGGAAGGAGGACAAGATTTGGCACCGATAGATGCACAGAGACACTGGGGGTGTGACGTGTGCCTGGTGTGGGATGGGAAGTGGATCAGAACTGACGCTGTGTGTGTGTGTGTGTGTGTGTGCATGCTTTTGTGTGTGGATTAGGGTCATATTACATAGGGGGCACCAAACCTGGTATTTTAAGAATTTAAAAACTAAAAATGCCAAAAGTCTTGTATTTATTTTGATTGCTTATGGTTAAGGTTGGGGCTCCTCATGTTGGGATTAGAGTTTCCCCATAGAAATGAATGGAGAGTCCGCACAAAGATATAATTACAAACCCCTCTGTGTCTGTGTGTATATGTGTGTGTATATATATACGTGTGTGTGCATGCATTGTGTGTATATGTTTGTGTGTGTGCGTGTATATGTGTGCGCATGCCTTTGTGTGTGCCTGCGTTTGTGCATGTGTAGTTCTGTGAGACAGTAAATATAATGTCATGGCTAGCAGGAACACTGACCCCTGACCTTTGACCCCCCAACCCCTGCTCTGCTCTGGAGCCCGACAGCCCATGATGTTCCCGGAGACGACACCGTGATAAGACACAGCAGTGAAAGTCTCTCTGTCTCCCGCGGCAGGTAGCTCACCCCCCCTCTCCCCTCCCCCTGCCGCAAGGAGCACATGCAGAAACCCCCCACTGGGCTCCAGGCTTTGTTCTCCTCCCCCCTATGGTGATGTCACCATCTGTGAGCGCACTACCTGCCTGTCGCCCACATGCCCGCCTCTTGGCCCCCACGCACCGATGCATGTACACACACATGCATGCACACACGCACACGCATGCACGCCACTGCAGCGGGAGGGCACGCCGGTGCTGTTGGACAGCGGGGGGGAAGAAGGCAATGTGACAGCTTCATCTGTGAGAGGCCTGGGAGGACAGATGGCCCCCACTGTACAGCTGCACACCCCCAGTTAGAGAGCCACCCCCCCCCACGCTCCAGCCCCTCCCTCTGCATTCAGCAGCCTCTGCATTCGCTTCTAACGAGATCAGTCCTGTCTGGGGGCTCGGGGGAGGGCATTCTGGCTGCTTCTTGCTCTCCTTGTCAGATATTTTAATCGGTTAATTTATGTTTATTCTACATACATTCAAATGAAGCTTGTTTTAAGTGTACGCTGTTTGTAGTTTATTTCTGTATTTGGCTGGATATAGTAAAACTGTTAAGCTTCCAGCCATGACTTAAAAACATCAACATTGTATTCACTTTCCACAGTAATTTTGCTCACAGAGGGGGGCCCTATTTGACTCCCCCCACCCCCACCACATGCCCCATTGCTGTTCTCATGCGGCCCCTTTTAGGCCTAATGACCCCAAGCTCTTACTGGCTGACAGTACCCTGCAGGCTGTGTGCCACTAAAATGGCACCGGCGCGCTAGCAGTTAGCGGTTAGCATTCACCCCCTCCGACCTCGCGACGCGATGGCTGTCTTTACCAGCAACACAATTCCATCATTCTTCATCTGAGCCCTGCTTCTGGCAGTGAAAGCTTGGCCCAAAGCGCAGGGGTTGCTCCTAAAGCGAGCGAGCGCCCGCCGTTATCCATGCCACCACTGTTCAGTGCTCGCCTGCCGATTCCTGCTCTTTCATTTTGTTCGCATCCTGTTAGATCTTTCCTGCGGCTGTTTGACTTGCAGGACAAACAATGCCTTCAGTTACTGTGTGATTTATTGGCATGTGGTAACGCACCAACGACGTGTAGATCCATCACAGCTCCCGCTCGCACATGTTTCGCTTTGCGTGGCTGTTTAGATGGTCTGTCATCTCCGTGCCCCCCCCTCCCATAGCAAACCCCGTTCCCTCCCGGGACTCTCTACAACTCCAGACGTTTTCGAAAGACTCCCTTCATTAGACAATCCTGCTAACAAAACATTCTCCCAGAGATTCAGAAGCGGTCAAACTGCTAGTGTGTTGTACCTAACCTACCCACCCAGAGCTCCCTCCATCCCACAGCCTGTTCCCAGTCCTCCCCCCCCCCCCCTCCCCGCTCTCTGGGAGCGACTTGACTCTGCTTATTAAAACAAGAGCTCAGATCCATCAACTTCAGCCACACATCCTGTGGAAATATGCAACAATTAATAACAATGTTCTCCTCAGCGTTTAGGCTGTTCCCGACCCGAGGAATATCTCGCTTGGCAAAGGAGCGGGTGCTTCTCATAAAAAGCTTTTTCTCATGTGTGCTCCTCTTTCACGTTCCAAGGCGTCCGGCCGTTCCTCAGCACCTACAGGTAAAAGGCTCTAGGCCGCCCACTTCGCCCCCGGCGGAGCCTGAAACCTGAACGGGGTAGCGAGGCAGGACGATGAGTGCTGCACTGACACCTGCTGGCTGAAATGCTGCACTGCACCACTCCCGGCGGCGTAACAGGCGGTTTAACATGGGGGGGGGACAAATTAATAATTAAAATATAAATGTCTATTTATTGGGGGGGGTGAACGAAGTCAAATTAATTACCTGCGTTGGGCCCTGCAAAGCGCAGAAACACAAACGTGTTTGTATTTGTATTTGTACAGATAAGTGCAATAAATTAAATGTAACGTGATACCAGGACGAAGTCAGTGTGGAAAGTGCAAAGGTGAAGACTAGCGCTGCGCGAATAACACGGGGTGGTTTTCAGTGCCCCCCCGTAACTCCGGCCCTGACCGCTGCCAGCTTCTCGCCGAGGTGCAGGCCGGCCCCAGCACTCCTGTGGGAACAGGCGCAGGGCCCCCTGCGCCTGAATGAGTGGCAGGAACATCTGGGGGGGGGGGCTTCGTGGGAAGCCGGCCGCGGGAGATTACGGCGTGTTTTCACAGCCCGAGTCATTACCAGCGCGGAAATGCTCACGGCTGTTTGGTTAGGGATGGAAGAGGATGAGGCTCTTGTTTGACTTGGTGAGCTGGGCTGCCCCAGAGCCCAACTGTGTTATTTTAAATTACAAGGGGTATTTCTGCCCCGGGGGGCACAGAGTTGGGGGGGAGGGGAGCATGACATTCTCAGAAAGTGCTGAATGTTTCATACTCCCCTGGCCCCCACATTGTTTAAAATAGGTGTATTTTTTAAAGAGGCAGGCAAGCAAACTGCAGTGCTTCCGAAAGCTGTCCACGGGGACGCACAGACAGTCCACGTTTTCCCCTCCGTCCCACAGCTGGGAGGCAGTAAAAATGTGGACTGTCTGGCAGGGAGCTGTGGAGGGAGCAAAAATGTGGACTGACTGTGGGTCCCTGAGGACCGGATTGGGAAACACTGCTCTAAAAGATAACCAGCAACTTTCGGTACAAAAAAAAACAGGTCTTAATGCAGGAACAGTGAGTGTTTGCAGTGTCACATGGTGTAAAGATGGTTAGCAAGTAAACACACTGGGACATGTAATGACAAGTTTTAGAGGCAACAGAAATACAAACGGATAAATATGACTAAATAAATAAACCTAAAACCTCTGTTAAATACTACAAATAAAAATTAATCCCCATGGTTAAGAAGATGAAAATTGTACTTTGAAAACCACCTGACCTCACGGCTCCTTTCCGTGAGAGGATCCTGTAACAGAGAATCCCTCTGCCTGGAAATGTGAGCTCTGCCACTTGTGGTTTGGAGAACCATCATCCCCCTCCTGACAGAAAGGAGAGCTTCTTATGGAAGGTTGCAGCGGTGAACGCGGCGCAGATTCCACAACGTCAGCTGCAGGCTGCAGCCCATCGCAGTGAATCGTCTCGCTCGCATCCATGGTGTTGGCTGCCCACTTAAGCACCAGGGAAAGTAGCTCTAACCTTTAATCAGAAGCCCCAGACGAGTTTCCTTTGCTTTTCTTGATCCTAATCCACACTGAGCCTAATTATTCTTTGATTACAGAGGACTTTACGGTGTGTGCCAGGTTTTCTGTGGCTATTTTTTATACACGGCTTCCTTGCATTCATTCTTTATTAGGAATATTTATACAGTTGTGAAATCAATTTCTCCTGAAGCCACTCTTTATAATCATGCTCTTAATAGTACTTGCTGCATGTTCTTGGTCGAACAGGAGTTTATTCTCCTGAATTAAGGACTTTTAAGGTCTGACCTGTTTGAAGATTCTACTAGTTCCTTTTAAAAATGCTTTTCTGGACAAAAAAACGGTGGCAGATAGCAAAGCTGATTGCCGCTCATTGCTGGCGGTGTCCCCAGGGGAAACAGAGCGAGGCTCTGAAGACAGGAGTACCATCCACAAGTATTACAGGGCTTCTGGAAAGATCTTTGTCTCCTATGATTGTGGTGAGGAATTATTTGGAGGGTTAGGGTTCTAACTGTATTCAAATACATTTTCCGGTGTGAGTCAAGAGGTCAAGAGGCTGAAATGCACTCTGAAATGTACGCGCCAGTTTTGCTATTCTGATACATGCTAAAAGGAGGATTGATTGCAGCAGATCTCTTACCTGGCCTTTCCCCCACGCTCTCCCATCGCAAACTCAGATTATTGAGCTAAATGCTGAGATTAACAGGCTTTTGATAGTCTTTGGGTTTGTTTTGTATTTTTTCCGTGTTGCTTTCACTGCTTTTGGGATCTTCTCAGAAGTCTGGGCCACTCCTGGATGGGGTTCAACTGGATGCTCCTCCTCGGGTGCGATAGCGAGACACGGAGCCAAATGGAAGACAAGATAAACACCTGGGGAGAAGGGGCTGGGGCTCCGCTGCCAGGAAAAGATTCAGGATTAAGGGAAATTAGAACGCAAATAAAACGTTAGTGCCATGTTGATTGAAGGTGTCTTTAACTGATGGTGATGGCGGCTGAAGGTGGCGGGGGGAGCAACGTATAGCGGGGAAAGGAATTGAAAAGTAAATGTCAATGGATGTATTATCTCACCCTGCTGCCCCCTGCTGGGCCCCATTCAAAGACGAGACCCATTAGCGCTTATTAAATCAAGGGCTTAAAAACCAGCCAGGTACCCCCAGCTTCCTGCCCCTAATTAACGCCGGCGGCGTGCGTGGCTGCCGAGACCCGCAAAGATCGGGGGGCAGCAGAAGCAGACGCCCAGCGGCCCCCCGACGTGCCCCCGCCAGGGGTCCAGAGTGGCTGCGTTTCCGGGGAAACCCACCCCTCCTCCCCAGAGGCCCCCAGATGGGGGGGGCAAACTCTATGCCCCATTCACTTGCAAATCTCGGCCGCACCGTTTCCTGATTTATCGGCCCGTTTTATAGCCCTGGCGGGGGGGGGGGGGGCTGCCAAACAGCTGGGGGACGGGGTGGTCGCTGTCACTGCAGCCCGGTTTGTTTACACGCACGCACGCACACTCACGCACGCTCACTCAGTAGGACGCGTGTATGCTCCAGAGCGGTATGGACATGGAGAGATGATGGTGTCTGACTGGCACATTAATCCTGAGCCCCCCACAGCTCCCATTCTGAGCAGGGGGGGGGGGGGGGGGGGCGCTGGCCCCCCCGGGGGGGGTACTCACCCCCATGGCCTGGGGGTGGTGAAACTTTTTGGGGGGGGGTCAGCGGGGGGGGGCGGGCCCCCGAATGGCAGGGT
>JAABNY020000034.1:22468351-22479896 GCA_015164015.2 Brevimyrus niger
TAACGGAATTGCCTGGGATACAAATGTCATGCGTGTAACTAAACTCTTCAGCCAATAAGGGCAAAGGTGTGTCATCACGAAGGCGGTTCCAGTTTGTGCAGCTGGGTGAGAGGTCGCAATGCATCTAACCGTAATGTAATGCGTCAGGATCATAATGCGTTGCTTTAGGCCAGTGCTGTAAGCAAGCCGAACATACCCAGCAGTGGGGAAACAAACTGAAACGTGGACTTAATACAGAGGACTAATGACAAGAACCAGAAACAGCTGATCACATGGGGATCCCACACGAGGTTAACAAGGGGGGGTGGAACACGGAAGGAGCGGATGATCGGGGCAGGACAGGGGTAATGGGATAAGAACTCGTTTTGGAAGCCATTAAAAAAAATTGTTCTTCTTGTTTTATCCTGTTCATTTTGTGAAAAAATTTTAAGAAAAAAAAGACATATTTAGGTTTAACTTTGGGGGGCCGGGAACCAATTAATTGGTTTTCCATTATTTCTTATGAGAAAAATTTGATCAGAGCTCTAACTTTTTAGGATTCGATCTGGAGTCCGTAACGGTATAAGTTCGAGAGCTGAGGTACCACTGTATTTATTTTAATAACACATGTATTTCTTTGCTGCGTGATGTTTTATAATAAGGGAAGAAGGACGTGCTTACAGTGGCGGATTGTCTGTGTGCTGCTTTCATTTGTGAGCAGAGGGGGGTTTTCCACAATGCAGGTAACTGGCATTTCTTCCTGAGCCCAGAGGTGCAGTACGCTCGTCACAGAGATGCTTCCGTTGGTGCTGCTGCTATTGGTCTTTACTTGGTCTGAGTTGATCATCTGAGTCCCCACAATCCAGTGGATGATAGGCTCTGGGAATCCGCCCCCAGTCTCGCAGCGGACCTTTGAGGGCCACGCGGACTCCTTACAGCCCTCCATGGTCACCCGAGGCTCACTGAAGGGGGCTGAAAAACCAGCAGACAAGCAGTAGGAGTCAGTGGGGGGGGGATGTGTAAAATGTTCCAGAAACCTGTCTGGAGATTTCGTTAGAATAAACTTTCAGCTATTAAGTTCACGTAAGCCGTCTAAAGGTGTTTCCCAGGGAGGAAACTACAGAAAAGGCCAAGTCTTCCTATCGGGGGAAGAGTTAAATAAACTTGGGAAGGAACCCTAACCTAATTTTGGTTCATTACCCCGCTGATCTGATTTCTCAGGGAGAGGATGAACCCAACAAATAAGAAGAATGGGATGGCTTAGATGCTGATGATTATCCAACAACAGAACTTTTGCGGAAAAAAAATGTACGTTTCTATAACCAAAGTGAAGGGGTCATTATGTGTGCATTCCCAGCGCTGAAACCGAAACTGCGGTCTTTCGGTCCCTGATCTGTGCTCACCCACGTTGTTCCTTATTCCCATCAACCATGTTGCATGGTTACTACTGCAGCCTGACTTAGGAGTGCAATTACTTTTCTGAGGCTAAACTCATCGCAAATCCCCCCCGGGGCCGACTGCTGTGGAAAGTACATTTCCAGCCATATTAAGGCTGTGAGATGTGCAAGAAATTTCCATCCATGTAGTGGACCTACATTTTTTTTTTAATTGCATTTTAAATGTGATTTTATTACAGTTTATAATTCGCTATCAGTGGTGCTCCTCTGACGGGAGGCTAATGAACACAGATTTTGTATCATTTGAATGTAAGAAAATTTTACAGTCAGAGTTTGAATTGAAAGAATTGTATTGGCTTTGACAGCACAGGAACCTTTATACACCCTGATCTGGGATCTGTGACGAGCGGCGATCTATGTGGTTCTCGCTTAAGCATAAAGAGGTAGCGATTCTGCAGATCTCACCTCCAACATTGAGCTGAGTCCTGCACTGCTGCTTATTGTTGTCGTTATTAGACATGATAATTGTGAGATACTGGCCACTGTCCGCATGCTGCACCGATTTCAGTGACAGATTGAAGTTCCCACTGGCCAGTTCATCGCGGGAGACTTCTACTCGACCACGGTACCAGGCCTTTTGGTTCTTGTTAGTGATTTTGCCCTGATTGAAGGCCAACACCACATCTGGGGAGGAGGTTCCTTGCGACTGCTCTCGCTGCCAGTAGACGCGCAGGTCCATCTCCTGATAGGTAGCAGAGGTAGAGCAGGGAAATGTGACGTCCTCGCCGGCCTGCACGTTGACCATCGTATCGTTAAAGTATCTTTCTTCACCTTGGACCAGCAGAATCACGCATCCTGGATGTGATCGAGAGATAGGAGGTGAGGACCCAAAAAAGAGGAATGCAAAAACACTGTTTTACCTTATTCGACTGCTCTACGGCATTTGGTTGGTTGATGGTTAGTAATGAAATGACGCTTTGTGAATCTTTTTTTGTTTTTGTTTTTCGACCCCACTAGATGGCGCCCTTGGTTTGCGTTAAGGCATGCTTTGTGCTCGTTTTTGAACATAGAGCACCACCTAGTGGAGTAACAAAATACAGCAAATGGTTTATGAAGCATCATTTTGTCCGTCACTAAAGGTTAGATATAGCTATGCTTGTTGAATTATAGAATATAACTGAAGTCAGCAGGGACAATTTGGAGAGGGGGCAGGTGAGGAACCAGGTTTCATGTTATGGGGGCCCAAATGAAATAATTTTATCCTGGGCCCCGAAATCAGACACAGGAGCCCTGATTGAAGGTATAACATATGCAACAAGATGCATGTTATATACAGCTGGCGTGTGCAGGAAAAAGCTTTGTTCTGTCTTCTGTCTGTCCTGTTCTTTCTGGCAACATGAGGATGTTGTTTTGCATCTACATATAAAGTAAGAACCCTAAAAAATCAGAAGCCTGAACTGCAAGAACAAACATCCTTAGCTCAATCCGCAAACATTACCACACAAGTCAACAAGAGATTGAGGTACACCCTAGGGGGGATGCCGGTATAAAACAGGGCACAGATCGGGGATACACCCTGGACGGGATGCCGGTATAGAACAGGGCACAGATCGGGGATACACCCTGGACGGGATGCCGGTCCATCACAGGACACAGCCAGTTGATCATTTTGGTTTTTGTTTTTTACTTTTTTTCTGGATATATTTTGGCACCGACACGGATAGTTTAATTCCCTCGTAAATTAAGGGATTTTCCTGAGAATTTCTTGTTCTGCTTGGCAATTCAGAAAAGGGTATTCGTAAAACTGAATGTTTTTCGGGTGCTAAAACTTACACTTAAATGTTGAAGGATAAAAAAATACCAGTCTTTTGGAAATGAGTCACTGGAAAATCAGGGGCCCTTCCAATTGAAGAAAAAAAATCAGTCTTATACATCCTGACCGTTGTTCAGCCGCCCACACGAGTGTCCAGAGAGACACGCTGGGGCTTAAAGGCACTGATCGGGGTAAAAGCAGAAGTCCACGCCGAGTTTGACGCAAGTAAAAACAAGAACAGAGAGTGACTGGCTGCTGTCACTGTGATGATGACACGCAGAAGCCGACCACACCGCATCCGACGAGTTCCATGACGCTCACTGTCGCTATTCCGATCTGCTCGAAAGAGGCGTCGAGAGGCTACAATGGAAGCACCCCGCGGGGTGTTCCGGGCATGTGTTTCAGATCCCGTTTTGCTGAAAAAAAAAGGCTACATTTTGCTTACGATCATGGGAGATCGGAGCTCGGAGTTGCCAGTCAAGATGGCAACCTAAAAACAAACAGCCGATTGTTTGCATTACTACTATCACTTGAGGCATTCCCCTCGTTAATGTGTAGTCATTTAATTATGTTCATTTAATTTGTTCATTTATAGCTTTTCCAATGTCATATTTTTATATTTCTTTCTGTCCTTGCTACTCGCTCATTGTGTTCTTTGCCTGTCATACAACTTACTCTCACCGGGGTCGTCTGAGCCCCTGGCTCCAGGAGTCTGTACGAAGGCCGTAGATAAAGGGCCTGCTTCCCTCAGTGGGGGCAGGGACAGACACAGACGGACACTGAACCGGCCTTGTGAAACATCTTCCTGTAACATCCTCGTTCTGTCTTAATAAACTGCTTAAACTTAAGAAACCTGCGTCATCATTCAACTAAAAGACCGGGAAGTTTCACTGAAGAAATCTGCCACCCTGCAGAAGCTCAGACACACTGTCAGTCCTGCGCTTTAAAGCTTCACACTTGAGATGTCGAGATGGGGGCTCAGTGGTGCTGCTTATTCCATGCGCCAAAAAGTACATGATTTCCCAGCGAAAACCCCCCAGCTGCCCAGTCTATGGGTCATACCGGCATCCCTGAATCCCAACACCTTTGTCGACTGGCTGTTCATAGTCGTCTCTAATGGCTAGCCAACTCGCAGCTACTCTTACATTAGCATCGACATCAGTTAATCCTAAATTTCAGTAACCGCTTTCCAACTAGGGATCATTCAACAAAGGAAAGGGAATAATAATACATTTCATTTGAATAATGCTTTTCTGGGACCCAAAGAAGCTTACAAATGTCAGGTAGCAACGTGACAAAGATAAAAAAAAATAAGGAAAGACTAGGAATGTAGAACACAGCTAGGAAGTAATAAACATAAGAATATATAGACAAGAGGTAAAACTTATGTAAGGTTACATCTATTTAGCAGATTAACAGAGGCCTTTGCCTAAAGGGACATCCAGGTAAGGATCATCAGAATCAGAAAACTTTTGTTATTCCTGGGGAAATTGTTGGTGATTACAGACTGCTCTAAACAACTAAACACTGAAAGGCAAAAACAGAGGATGCACAGCCCTGCATGCAACAATTTCTGTATCAAATCAAAGTAAGTATAATATATAGAACATGTAACAGGTAGTGGTCATTGAGCGGGGTCGGGTATTGTAGCTAACAGAAATGGGTGGATCACCAGGGTACGAATCGGAATTCCCCCGGCATGAGTCATCGTAATCACATTCTATCTTATTATAAAAACTATTTATTCTGGCCTAGGTCACAGTCCACCCATGTCGTCACACATCCCGCCATTCTCGGAATTGTCCTGGGGGGGCAGGATCTTCCCAGGTTACTGTACCTGATAATAGGGGGCACAGGGGTAGCTGGGGGTGCTGGAGCACTTCCCCTTTTTGATGTTTACTGGGGGAGACCCCCCCCCCTACGGTCAGTAAGTTTGATCACAGATGATCATGCAAATTTTACAGCCTGTTTCTACTTTCCTGCCCCTACTGCATAGGGCAGTAATGCCCATTTTCAAACTAATGTGACAAGTTGCATCACCTGCGTCACTAACACAAATAGCAGCACAACTGGAATGTATCAAACAAACATGTTCCTAATCATTTTAAACATTGTTTTAAACTTTACATATTACTGGCAATGGCCACACGAAACATTACACTCCAACGATAATCTTGTACGTCTTGTACGACGTGCAGTTGATTCTTGGTTAACATCTCCGGCTCCCACCTGGAGGCCGTAACAAGGTTGTAGACGACTTAAAGTAAGAGCCTAAACCAGGAGTAGTGGACTGTATTACTGACTCAGTTGCTCTGATAAAAACACAGGATTCAGTGGCGTGACTTGGTTCACTAACACTTTTGCTGTAAAAACTCTATCTAGCTATGAAACTCTAGCTATGAAACTGCACACAGAAAAACACGTTTGCCGTCCTTACAAGTTAACAAGTGAAACACGTATTTGGTTTGTAACTTACTATGGGAAGTCTTAAGGGTGGGCCAGTCATATATGAAGCTCAGAGAGTCACAGCACTTAATGAAATGAATGATAGGTGCTTTTCTTGACCCCCATAAGAAAATTCTCTCCCTATGTAGGTGAGAGTAAGCTTGGCAGTGAAGGGCAGCTGTCCGCAGCTGGGAGGGTAAAGGGTCTTGCCCAAGGGCCCATTGATATGACACTATTCTGCTGCGGCTGGGGCTCAAACCAGCAACCTTCCGATCACAGGGACAGAGCCACTGCCCCAAGTAAAGCTAATTAACAAAAGCAATACAGACGCTCCTCTACCTACGAACTTTCAACTTACGAACTTTAATACACACGAACGAAGAGGACTGTAAGTCCAAATTGTGTTTCTCAGGTTCCCGTTTCCTGTCCGCAACACCATTTTTTTGTTTTCTGTGCACCAATTCCGCCTAGTGGCTTACAAGCATTTCGAGTTACGAGCGGCCGTTCGGAACGTATCTCAGTCGTAAGTAGAGAAGCTAATGTACTAACCGTAATAATAAAAAAAGACTTACCAATTAGATGAATCCATCTCCATTTTACCCAGGCCATGGTGAAGAGAATTTTTCTTTACGTGAAATAAAAAATAAGGATTAAAACACAGATCTATACAATAAGTTATTTCTTGGTACTATGTCTCTAAATCAAGCAGAATAAATAAATAGGAGTGTGAGGTGGCAGATTTCGCGCCTGTGACAATGACCTCCGTACCACTTATGTGCGGCTAGACCACTAACCTGTCAAAATAAGAGAGTGCTGTTATTTCCGGAGGGTGTCATATGGCCTATGGGTGACTGGCAGCCCTCAAGCGGTCTGAAACGGAGAAAAACGTTTTTCTCATTTATCGACTTACTTTGTACGCGTGCTTTTCTGAAAAGAGAAAACAAGAGACAGCTGTTGGTGGCCGAGACGTACCGCCGTGTCCTTTCAGTCTCTGTTTTCTGTGGTTGTCTTTAATAAAGCTATTTATATGCCGAGTACACCCAGATGTTCGGACTTGAATCCTCCGGGACAGATAAACTTAACTACAACGCTCATTCCAGCACAACGGCACTTATATTTAAACAAGGAAGCAAAACCTCAGCTTTTAGCCTATCCGCAAGACAGAAACTTTGCAAAAGCCTAGAAAATCAAGACTCCAGATTTGCACTGCACATATCCTGCCGTTATTTTGATTATCGTTATCGTGGCGCTATCGGAGCCCGCAGCCGTTCCGCAGGCGCAGCCACATGGTCCCGAAAGTGCGCCTCTAATGTGCGCTGGAGCCGCTCCGGAACCTCTGCCCGTTATGAGAACAGAAGAAGCGAAATTCTCCTAATATAAACGCTTAGCGTTAATATGTAAGCAGCGCATAACAGACGCAAGAACTGAAAGAGGAAGAACGATAAGTACTCGACGCGAGGTAAATGACCGGGAATCTAGTGACTTTCGAATAGATGGCATTCCTGCATAGAAAACAGAAACTAACACTTAGATTGCTGTAAAAAGCTGAACTGAAGTAGGCCTATTTAAGTCTGTGGGGAAAGCAGTACATCTTACCTTAGTGTTACATTCTTCTCCAATTAGACCACTAAATGGAGTACAGTACTCAAGACATCCACTGGCCGAAATGTGCTGGAAGTTCTAGCGGCTTACCGTTTTTCTGTCTGGTTTCCTTTTTGCGGGGATTTTACCCTGGAACTTCCCCGCTATGTCCAGCATGTCCCTTGGACATGATGCGGCATTACCAGTGCCAGTCAGTTATCATGATAGATCAAATCTGGTCACATTACAGATGTCGCAATCGGATTTTATTATAGCCAAAGCTTAATAATCACGTGCAATCACCTCTTCATACTGAAACAAGCCATACGATTAATTCCGACAAACTTCAGCATTTCCACGCAAGATTTCATTTCTGTTTTGGCTCCGTATTTGGGAATATGTGGGGGTGGAAATTTTAAAATCCCTGCCGTCAGTTAAGTACCGGAGTTTAACTTGAGATATTTCCTAGAATTTCTCGAATCTCTTGTTAGGGCTCCCCGCCTTTCTACCCATATTTGAGTTTGGTAGTGCGATGTACTGGCAACTGTTTCATTGTGAACATGACTTCTGGTCGTTTAGTGTCTGGTCTATCATCGATCCATACATTCATGTAGGATTTGTGACTCGGTCGTTTAGTGTCTGGTCTATCATCGATCCATACATTCATGTAGGATTTGTGACTCAGTAAAAGCAGAGTATCATTCTAGCGTCTCAATACATTTGTAAAGCATCAAACATTTGATATTATGGCCACGCAAATAGGCTAATAAAATTTAATATGAATAATTTTATTTTATAGGTGGAGCAGTAGAATAGATAAAGTTCAGTGAAGTCACCCTCAAAAATATTACTTGCCCCTGATGACTACCCCAATCAAATTTTTCTGCTGACACCATAGACGGCTGTTGTTCATTTGCACTTCTGTGATTCAACAACGAAAATCTTGAGACGGGGAATGTCTTCATTAAAATGACAAAAAAGGTAATTGTTTTTGTTATTTTTGTTTTTCAGTCTACTCGTTTGGGACACCTATTACCTTGACCCGGGGTGGGTGGTAATTACTTTAATGTTGCGTAGAATTAATTTGCTTCACGTTAGCTGTGGAGTCCGTATTGAAGTAACCCGGCAAAGGTTTGCGGTGCTGAGCTCCATCAGTCATGAAATCGGTCCATCCAGTATGTAGCACCTTCCTGGTCAGGGCTGCCTGGATCCTCTCCCAGACAGCATAGGATACAAGACACCAGATACCAATTAGCGGAATGTATTGTAAATTTGTATGTGTGTCAGAAATATAAATGGACCTGGTGAGTGACAGGAGAATGGTGGCTAAGTTGTCATTCCTGTTGGATAACATCTCCCACCCCATGCAGGAGACTCTGACGGCACTGAGCAGCTCCTACAGTGGCAGGTTTCTGCATCCACAGTGTGGGAAGGAGAGATTCAGAAGGTCTTTCCCTCCATCCACTGTCAGACTCTATAGCAAAGTCCTTGCAGCAGACCACACACACACACACACACACACATACACACTAACAAAACACACACATCCAATACACCAGGGGTTTTTTGTTATGTGCAATATTTCTTGAGTGCAATTCCACTGTGTTGTATATATATTTATATTTATATATTTCCACTTCTACATATATATAGTTTTTATGCTGTTGTTTTTTTGAATTTGTGCTGCTCTGTTTTTGTACTGTCCACTTTCTGCCGAGACAATGCAAATTTCCCACTCATTTGACTAATAAAGGATTATCTTGTCTTATCTTAAATAGAACACACTTGAAATTTGATTCTTTAGAATGCCACAATTAAACAGTTACACCCAATGTTTTTATCCATCATCCATTTTCTGAAAACGCTTGTCCTATTCAGGGTCACAGTGGGGTCTGGAGCCTAAGGGCGTAAGACACGGGTGGGGTGCCCAGGACGGGGCACCAACGTATAACAGGGAACACTCACACACCCAGGACGGGGCACCAACCCATCACAGGGCACACTCACACATCCAGGACGGGGCACCAACATATAACAGGGAACACTCACACACCCAGGACGGGGCACCAACCCATCACAGGGCACACTCACACACCCAGGACGGGGCACCAACCCATCACAGGGCACACTCACACACCCAGGACGGGGCACCAACCCATCACAGGGCACACTCACACATCCAGGACGGGGCACCAACCCATCACAGGGCACACTCACACACCCAGGACGGGGCACCAACCCATAACAGGGCACACTCACACACCCAGGACGGAGCATCAACCCTGGAAGAAACCACACGACAGCACAGAAAGAACATGCAAACTCACTGGCGGAAACTCAAACCTGGGTTCCAGAGGTGGGAGGTGACAGTGCCGACCACTGCACCACACTGCCACCCCCAGTGTGTTTTTATTTGGCGTTACTGAACTTGGACTGACTTAGCAAGTTGATTTTAAACTGAAAGTAACATAACATAACAATATGCCCTGCAGGGCGGACAGTTCTGTCCTGGTGATTCACTCTGCGCTCCATATCGCCCTCTGCAGGGCGGGCAGTTCTGTCCTGGTGATTCACTCTGCACACCCTCTGTATCACCCTCTCCAAGGCTCTGCGTTCCTTGGAGATGCAGCTGCCATACCAGACAGTGATGCTCCCAGAAAGCACAGATCCCACAGCAGCACTGCAGAAGGTTGTTGTTTTTTTTCTTTTTGCAGCGCAGAGGAGACTGAATTTCCTCAGCTGCCGCAGGTGATACAGTCCTGATGTCTATGACCATTTCCTTCATTTGTGCTGGCCAACTGTCCCCAGAGCTGGGGACGTATGACAGTGTGGCCCAAAACATAGCCAATCTGTGCCAAAAAGCATAGTATTCACTGCACACCTTAGAGTGTGCACTGGGGCATGTTTTTTCTTGGTGTACCGTTTACATCAGCATGGTGTGTTGGCAGGCAGACATGCAGCTTTTTATCCCTTCAGCCAGTAGATGGCATAACACAGGACAGCTGGGTAAGTCTGCAAGGGACACATGACTAGAGTGACTGTAAGGAGTGTCATTTTCTTGCGAATAGAGTAGTTCAACTTTTTTTTTTTATCTCTTTTTAAGATCGTTACCCCATCAGCAAAAGGATTTGTACCCTGGCTAGTAAACAGCTAACTTAGATCTGATGTAATACACACCATCAAACCACATTTGGCTTTCATTTTAAATGGTACAGTGACTCATTAAAGTTGTTCATACATAGGCCCTGTGTATTACTATTGCAATGACTCAACAGAAATCAAATATACTAGGAGCTTTATTGTGGGATAAAATTCTTCAGTCTCTTCTCATGGAGATGTTACATAGAAAGTGAGGTTTGGAACAAAGCGCTCTGTTAGTGCTAAATCACAAGGGCACAGATGAGTCAGAGCACCAATGCTCATTCTCCGTGAATACCGCCCGTATGTTGAAACAGCACAGGAGGACCGTGAATTGAAGCAGCATTTCACCGTAACACTGCCATTTTCAAGAATTACGATGATTTTCAAGAATTACAGCATCAGGTATTTCACATAGGCAGACATTCCAGAGCAGGACAAAGTCAGTTGACCTTTCGTGATTCTGTTCGTTTTTCAGCCCCCAGGATTAAGCTTCTGGGGGTGAATGTATGATCCCCCCCCCCCCCCCCCCGAAGACCAAATAACAGGCTTGTTTTCATGCCTGCTTATCTTCTGTTGATTCCCTTATTTTCATTCCTCTCCCCCAGGCTGATACCCCCCCCCCCAGTTTTATCTCCCTGTGCCTGCATCACGTGGACCTGTTCATCATCATGGCAACAAAAACTATAAGGAATGGAAGTTGGGAACAGGCTCATTTATAGAAACACAGAAACCCCCAGAACATTTGTAGAAAGAAGATGAGCGTTCAGTGTGACTCAATTTTATTACAGCATTGAAGATCCCCGAATTTCCACTGAAAGATTTCTTGCTCACAGCTGCGGGTGTGACAGTGAAAGTTACCATTTAGGACTTGAGCCTGGAAGTACCAGGGATAGAGGTTGCATTGTGACAGTGGTGGCCTTTGGTCTGTCGTGTTTTGTTGACTACCCTGTATAACTTATGTGAATCTTCCTTTGATCGATCAACCAAATTTCAGGTTTTTTGTTTCCTGTTTTTAACCTGTAGAAGTCTCTCTCCTAGTTCTCGGTTCTCCAGGAGTCCCATCTCCTGGACAGTTTCAGCATTTTCCTGTCTTTCTATCTCTTAGTTTTGTCTCCAGTGCCTGTTTCTTGGTTCCAGTCTAATTGTCCCACTCGTTCTTCCCTCCTCACCCCCCCACCCACCCCACCTC